>VDFB02065896.1:0-12314 GCA_007258455.2 Sequoia sempervirens
ATTACAACATTTCTTTGTGACATTCCATGATTATTTCTTCTTACAAATATCCCTGCTTTTACCAGTTCTTATAAGTCATTAATCTCATACAAGCACTTACGTCAATTCATTGAATCAATAAGAAAGCATGAAACTAACCATCTATTAGGTAATGATAGAGACAAATGAAAGAATTCCTTGATTACTTTCAATCATAACTCATAATACACATACAAGGAGAGACAATAACCATGAAACTGATATTACTCTGTATTATAAATGCTATATCATTATCAGTCTTACATGCATAAGTATGAACTTCAAAAGAAACTTAAGACAAAGACTCTAAAACTTGCTTTGTATTATCTTGACAAACTAGCAATATTAACTTAAAAAAATTCAACTCTTGTGCTACTGGTCCTGAATTCCTTCTTATAGAGATGAAGGAGCAAACAAGCCTCAGACCAGATAGCACACATGTCATGATCCAATTGGAATGCTTGCAACAATATTCCTCTTCAGGTTACATGAGTCTTCCGGTGGAGTAAATAAACATGGGAATAGAATTAACGCTTCCTCGACTCTTAAATTGGAAAATAGTTCCCCTTCAAAATCGGTAGTTTGTACAATAGTTTCAAGATATTCCCATGTGTTTAAAATTCAGCATGGAAGAGATAAAAAACAAAATTTATGAAACAAGGCAAAATAAAACTATAGAAGGGATTGGAATTTATTTAATCCACACATTAGCATCATGTATTAGCTTGAATTTAAGGAGAATAATATTCTACCATGTTATACCAAAAGCCTAATATGTACTATATTTGGGCTATGTATTATTCTTCTCTTGTCCATTATTATCCTCATTCACTGATCCTTACACAGATTCATTTTGTGTATTTCTCCAACCAAGTATTGTATTCCTCCTAAGTGGGCCATTTACTATTCAACAAATCCTGTACCTTAGTAATATTTTGAGAGTACCTTGCATCAATTAAAATCATGGCTTCCTTAACAAACATATCCATTTTTTATTCAATTTCCACCATTGTCTCAATATTTGAATTTAGCAAGATGTAATAAGTGACAGTTAAGGTCATCATAGCCATTTTGAGCATTCCTCCCAAATATTTCTTCCAGGTGTCAAATGGATGTAGTTCACCTTTTGGACCCAATATTTGAGGCATACCATGTTCCTCCATCTCCTTGAATACTTTCAACTTACTCTCGAGCTGTATACCTAACTTTCCATGGAAAGTAGTTATCTCATTTATTGAGTCAATAGTTTGCAAGATGTCAGGAATATTTGTGGGTGCCTTGGGGTGCTCATTCATTTTTGGCATCATTTCATTCAAAGCATTTACCCTAGCAATCCAATTATTCCATTCATTCCTGAAGGCCTCTTGTACTTGCAAATACTTTTTATTTTCCTCATGAATATTCTTATATGTGGCCCAGACATCATTAGCCCTATGGACCAAATTAGTCACCCTATACTTCAGCACATCCTCAAAAATTTCATTCGTCACCTTAACTGTTTCCAGTTCGGCCTGCTTGACATTTTCCTTCTTAGCAGTCAACTTTTCTTTCAAATCATCAATTCTTAGGGCTAAAGTCTCCCTATCTTGTGTAGACATATCAAATGAAGAAGAAGAATAAAATGGTTGAGCTATCTCCTTCTAAGTAACCTGAACAGTGGCTCTCATTTGATTCAGCTCATTCAAGGCCTTATTATATTCTTTACCCAAGGATTCATATTTCTTCTAAGAAATATGTACAATATCTACACTAAGCATTATAGCATGTGCAGTTAACTTAGCTACCTAGATAGGAGTTATGTCAATAGCTCTCTTAACCACTAGTGAACCAATAACTTATTCAATATGCCTAGCAACCTCATGTTTACTAGTATTAGGTGCCATAGACCAAATTACAACAGTACACAACTTTGGACTTTATTCAGAACCAAATACTTTGTCCACAAATTTATCTTCAGATATCAAAGCTTGAGGATCTCTCCTAACTGCATCATATGCTATGGTAGCAATGATAGTACATCCCGGTAACAACATGATTCCACTATCTTTGACAATCCTTTGAGCCTTAGTGGGAGTAATAGCTGTAATTTCAGCCTTGATTTTCTCTTCCTCTTCTTTCTCATCTTCCTCCTAATGAGAAGGTTCAACATTAACTCGGGCTGACTCAAGTCTCTCTTTTATTTCCTTACTTCACCGTTGAATCATAAACTCCTAAAATTCTTTGGTCTACACAAATTTATCATCAGCTAAAAACTCATCACACTCCCTAATCCTGGGACCATCATCATTTTCTCTATCATACTGCCACTTGACAATCTTGTCAAGAGGAACATCCAAACTATGAGTTTCTTAAATATGAGGAAGGGGAAATTTCCGCTCCACCTCATTTCTTGGCAGATGTTCTACCATTTGTTCCTCCTTGACCTCCTGAACATCTACAGGGTATTCTAGGATATCCATAGCTTGTTGTTGTCATTGTTGTTCTAAGAGGACTTGGGCTTTTCCCACAACATCCTTTACCTTTACCTTAAATTCACGGGATTGATAATCCCTTATCATAGCAAAGGCCCTCTCCAAGGGATTTGCAATTACATTAGATGGACTTATGTAGAAGGCATTCCTTTTCATAATCTTCTCCTCAAGGTTTGTCATAGTTGTTCATTCTTTTTTCCTAGCCATGACAACCTCATCACTTGTCAGATTCCTTAGTACATCATCTCTATATAATAATTCATGGTGTATGATGCCTAAGCCCATTTGTCTTCTTTTTTCTACCACAAACCTTTCTGGATCAAAAACTCTAATCTCATTGATAGGCCTTCTAAGATTATTTACCATAATGCCAAACTTTTCATACCCCTCAGTGGTAGTGATCTTGAAGTAAGAAAAAGTGCATTAGGGATATATTATAGTACCCTTTTTTCCTTTTCTAAACATTCATAATCCATGACATCAATTTTCCACATGAGCTCCATGAAAGCCAATTTTTCCAAGACATACAAGGGTAGACAACGAGGTACCACCTTAGCTTCATAAGCCCTGATCAAAGTATATTTAGAATGTAGAAACTAGTCAACCCAATTATGTGTTGCTTTAGAGCCTGGTACATCCTTTGGGCATATAAGGCTTATAATTTCTATAGAAAGTATGAATCTAGGTGCTACAACCAATGACTCTAAGATACCATATCTTATGACATTGGAAAACAAGATGTAGTTGGAATTGGAGCAATCTAGATCCCAAATGTATGTCCGCATTTGTATAGGGATAGCATTATTCTCACTATCCTTAATCTTCATATTTAAATTTCTTTTCCACTCATAATCACCTTCCCATAAGAGCATATGCATCAATACAAAGTAATGGGGGAAATACAAAGGGACCACTCCTTTTTCAAATTGAGAAAATCCTCATGCATCCATTTAGTAACAAAATTAGCATAATCAAAACCAGTGTTTTGATTATAGTTTTGTATATCTTCCACCATTACCAATAAATAAAGAGCTATCCTAACCTCAAAATCCTGAGCCAATACTTGATTAAATTAATAATAAGTGTTTTTGAAATAATCTTCAAATTCTTCACACTCAAAAGGCTCAGCATCCTTAGCAATAAATATTTCCCTACTCCTTCTGTGTCGCACAAGCAGTACTTCTTTGAACACAAATTTTCTCTTTTCATAATCAGCATACAAGTCAGCACATCTGAACTTTGAAGGATAATTGGGATTTAACCCAAATACATCTATCTTGTCATTTTTCACCTCCAGAATTATATCACCATTCTCACTTCTAATTTTCCATTAGTAGGGTTATACTACCTTGCTAACTCCATCATTAAATCAACTTCTACAAACACATTTGGAACCACGAACTTTCCAAGGTTCAAAGCCCATAAATAACATGTAGGATTACTAGAATTTTGCCTATTGAATGCATACCAAAACAATTTCCATCCACTCTAGGGTTGGAGTTTTTCACCAATTTCGCCAACATTATTAATCAACCTAGTGGTCATAGCAACTTGTCCTGTGGGCCTTTTACCAATTCGTGACCCCCCTTCTTTGATACCTCCAAAGGACTCTTGCATATTTTTTTTTTTCTTTCTTTGCACTCCTAGACCTAGTGGACATTAGAGGAGTACTTGGTGAAGGGTTAGATACAGTCACTGGCTTAGGCTTAATTTCAGCTGAAGCATCCTAAGTTTTAAGTCTTTTAACCCTTTTCTATTTTGGTTTCCTTTTTGTTCTAACACTAGATTCATTAGGCTCTGGGTCACTCATGCTTGTAACACAAATGGAACTAGGGTTTACAATTTCTTACGGCCAAATAAAACCCTTCACAATTATGATAGGACAACACTACTATTGAACATGATACCTTTCTTCACAATTTACACAGTGCTCAATCACCAAATTTGAAACTCCTAGAAATGAATAAATTATAATTCCCCCAGCTTTCCTACCAACTTCCCAGGGCATTCACCTTATTACTTCAATTAGAAGGAAATATTAGTTTTTCTTACCTAGGTGAAAGCAATGTCACTCTAGTTACTAATAACTTCTGGAGCTTGCCTCGCAATTTCTTCAACTTCTAGTATTCTTTCTGCTATCCAATGAATTTGAATGCAAAATAAACCAAGTATCCACTTTCTTTTACAATTGAAAGATAAGTGTGTCACCATTAATACTTGATAGTAAGCTTGCACAAGCAAACTGACAATTAATCGTTTAGGTTTAAACCTTGATCATTGATCCTTCAAATTTAAAACTATATCAATGTTTATTAATCCATCTCACCACCTTCCTCTTTATTTTATATGAAACCTTCAATATTTTGCCACATTGCCTCTTCTTGGAATGGTTGTCGCTATCATTGATTTACTTCATCCTCATCCAGCTCTATCAACGATGCAAGTGTTTTATGCAAGAAAATCTAGGCCCTTAGATCTGTGGTCTGTTTCCCTATCACATTCATCTCCATCGCTCCTCGCTAATTCAACTTTGCACCTTGGATTTTATCAGTGACAAGAGATGAAGGCAACATATTTTGACATGTACACCTGCATACACAATCAATTGGCACAAAAAGATATCACAAATAAGATGTACTCAGGTTACTGGGAGAAACCTTCTTAAAGGACCTTTATCACTCTTCACTAATCCTCCTTATAAGGCTTGAAAGTAATTAGCGATGAGAGATTATCCTAATATCATTACATATCACACATCGCTAATCAAGAAATTAGTGCTCAAAAAAAAATCTACAAGAAGCGATGCAATTGGAAACTCATCTCCTCACTCATCACTAATTCAAAACAATCACTTCATAACATATTTAAGATAAGCGATGAAAATATGATCATAAAGCCAAAGGGTATCACTCGTCGCTATTACAATTTAAAAGGTTAGAAATCATTAGTGATAAGCGGTCCCTTAATAACACTAAGAACCTCACTCATCTCTATTTGCAAATAGAAGTTCAAGGAGCAATTCGCGATGAGTGATATTAAAGAGATATCACCTCATTGCTTGTCGCTGATTTAAAACATATATTTCAAAAGTGATCAGTGATGAGTCCCAAAGACAAAAGGTTGATTGAACTTAAGTGAAAACCTTTAGGCACGTGCTCATAAGTTTTTTTAATGGAGGGAACTTCCTAGGATGATATAATAGATAGAAAAAGACTTAAAAACCCCAAAACCATTATAACAAAAGTTTCCTAGACCATGATTAGGGAAGCGGTTGCCAAATAATAAAAGTAGACACAAAAACTTAAACAATGACCGACAACAGGCAATAGGGAGTCAACAGAAAAATAAAACATTTAAGTGCTTTAAGAAAATGAATCCTAAAACCCTCCTAAATGCAACAAGGCTTTGAGATGGGACATGAGAATTAAGGTTCCATCAAGACTCTTCCTTTGTAGTGGTTCTTCAGTTACTTCCTCATGCATCAAATCTCTCCTCATCACCAATGATCCTCCTTTCTCAGGTTTGGCAGCTGAATTAGGGGATCCAAGATGTTCTTCCTTCACATAATATATTCTTCCAGCATGCTCAGGTTTCTTTATGGTGCTTCCATGATGACACACAAATGATCTATTTCCTTCACCTCCATACTTGAAACAAGTTCCTCTTAATGGTCTTCTCTTAGATCTTCCTTCATCTCTCTAGTATCCATTACTACAGTAAGAATTATGACCTCCTCTGTTACTGTGGTATAAATATTTATCTTCTCTTCCTCTGTGGTAAGATCTAGCATCCTTTTCTTCATTCTAGTAGGGTTTTGAATCTTTGTTCTACCCCACATATTTTTTTCTTTCTTTGGACTTGGGTCCATTCTTCTGAAATATTCCTCTTGCACTTCTTTTCCTTTTTTCAAACTTCTTATTTAGCTTCTCTTCAACCTTCAACATAAATTGATATGCTTCTTCAACAGATGGTATCTTTGCTAGGCTCAACTCTTCTTGAATGCTTGTTCTCAATCCATTGATATCATACAACCTTTTCTTTGCTTGCTTCACTATGACTAGTTCTGATTATCATCTTGTAGAATTATTTAGTATACTCCTTAACAGATATTTATTTATGTCTCAAGTTCTACAATCTCTTCAACAATTCCAATTCATAGTCGGCTGGTATGAATTGATTCTTCAACTTTATCACCATTTTTTCCCATTTGATGATTCTTTATTTTCCTCTTATGTTTTATTCTAACTAAACTTCTTTCCACCTTAATGTAGCATAACCTTTCAACTTTTTTTTCAAAAATATTACTCGTTTTGGATCTTCAACTTTTTCATATTTGAAGTATTATCCATTTCATTGATCCAATCAATTAATTCTTGAGGATTTAAATTTATTTGGTAATTTTGAATTTCAATACTAGGTCACTTACCAATCTTTGAGATCACTTTCAACATCTTTACTTGATCTAATTCATCTTCTTCTTCATCTAGGGCTTTTGCAATTTGATTTGCATGTTCTACTTCATCATCACTTACATCATTCTACCTTGGGTTTAAGCCTCGCCTTCAATCTTATTCAATAGCCTCAAATCATACATGCATCCTATGCATCATCTCTAACATTTCATCCATTCTTCCAACAACATTCCCCATAGTAGGCGCTCTCCTTGGTGATATATCTCCCCTCGAATTGGTGCAACTACCTCAATTCGGTGATTTGGCTAGAAGGGTTTCAACTGCCTCACAATCAATGATTAGTTGAAAAAAAATATAGTCTGCCTCAATTTGATAATCTGTTCACCTCAAGGAATTCCTTCAAGAATCAAACTTGTTGTGATACCACTTGTTGCAATCACGGTAGGGGGTTTCTAGAAGGAACAATCAGAACCATGCAAGAATATGTCAACACAATAGAAATGACACAATAATTTGATATACAGACATGAAATCTCATTGAATCAACAATCTTACATGCAACATATGCCTCATGGGTGAATATCCAGGGCTCATAGGCCTACCTCAAATTCTTTGAACAACACAACTAGCCAACATGACTTATTACATTCCCCTGAAGGGTTTATGTGAAAATATAATGAATCTAAAACATTTAACTTAGAATTGGTGATTTATAATGAATCATAATGGTTATAAATATGCTTCTCAAGCTCCAATGTCATCCCACATTGGCCACAAGGGTTAATAACCCATTGAATGATCATATAAGAATGACAACCTCGAGATATGAAGAATTAGCTCCACGCATAATGAATTAACTTATGAATATTCAAGATAGGTCCCAATGAACCCACCATGCTTTTATGATGTCTCATTAAGTGTCACACAATCTGTAGTAGGTCTGTACTAAGAAATCTAGACCAGGTCAGCCTCAAATGCTCTGAATAGTAAACACAATGAAATTTTGAGAGTGATAACTTCTGGTAGACAAATGCAAATGATGTGAAATTTGGATATGTGATAGATGTCGACATGTAGGTGCTATATCTTGCTCCACGAGCTAAGAAAAAATGATGTGATGAAATGTGAAATGAACTATTGAAATTTCTACTGAATACAATACAATAAAAGAACTATTTTTGGTTGATACAGGATTGCTTTACAACCAAGGATGCTCCTGCATTACCATATATTTAATTTCTTCTACAATCTCCCTACAAACACGAAACAAGGTTCTCATACCAATTGTAGAATTTTGAAACACAAACAAACAAAGAATAGAGAACAAAGAATAAAGAACAAAGAACAAAGAACAAAGAACAAAGAAAAACATAAATCTTTTAACACACAATGAATCTTTTATTAAACTTCCCTTGATGAATTACATTTTTCATACTGTGTTATTATAGATTGCATATACAGAGTTGGAATCATCTAAAAGAATAGACTGAAGACTTAATAAGTCTAAGCATGCATCTATCGTGCATTATTCAACCAACTTAAAGAGTGGCAAATAACAGATGAAAATAAATTTTTAATGCTATCTAAACTGAAGACTAATGCAAACTATAAATAGACTGATTGTCTAAACAAATCAATTTGTGCATAATAAATATGTAGCAAGGCGATAAATGACATAATCAATGCATTGCATAGTGTGAATCTCGTGCATCACTTCTCAACACTGGGTACATTCTTACTAGGAAAAACTGTGAGATTTTTTAGGACTTCTAGAAGAGTTGCAAATTACAGAATTGCACAATAAATAATTAGAAAAGCATGACATAAAATAATTCTAGCGCCCCTCTGAATCGATTTTTCTGGATTGTTGGCGTAAGTATTATCTGTAATTTTGTTGATAATTATGCCATGTTCAATTAGCTACTTACATTAAATTGTGGTGTCGAGAGGAAAATGACCATTCATTGAAGTTTAGAGAGCTCAAAATTATATTGGTTTTGTTGCATAGAAATGGATTATATGTGCCTTGGAACATAGTGATATAACCTTCCTTATATTTTTTACTCGATGTACTTGCTTAGGGAATGGTTACCAAAGGGTTAATGTTCTGCTCGAAATCTAATAAAATGTGTAGCTTGGGATGTAAGAATTTATTTCGATAATTTGTACTTTTGTTTGGCTTTTGAAATATATCTACATATATATACATAAATTTAAATTTTATGTGCACAGGTTAAATAAAACCTAAATGATGGATGCTCGAATTTCTCTAGGGATTTAGTTATTTAAAAAAAATAAAAATTGTCGTTCAGATATTGTTGTGAATTTTGTTGCTCGTAATGGCAACCTTGATTTAATTAAATTATTAAATTCATCTGAAGGGGGAATAAGGATTTAATAGATTATATAAAAAAGGGTTTCTTTAGCTTTTTAGGATATTAGAGGCATGTTAAAAGATCAAGGGAGATAAAAGATTTAGTCAATTTAGAACTTAAATGTAAACAATTCTTAACTATAGATAAATAAATAAATATTATAAAATAAATAAAATAATTTTTGAATAGTTAAAAATAAAGAAATAATTAATAAATAAACAAATAAACAAATAAACAAATAAATAAATATGTGAACAAAGTAATTAAGTGAAGTAAAAGAGGTTTAAAATTATGTTAGAAAAGATAAGAGTAGCCCCACCCACGTGCCTTGCTAATACTGCACAATTCTACATGCAAGAGTCGTGGAGGAAGCGATCTAAGTTTGGGGAAAAGAGCTTTACACCCGTCATTTGCATGTGTTGAGAATTTGCAAAAATCCTTTTTATTTTCTTACGGGTGTCAATTAAAGGAGAGAGGATATATCTTTCACTAATTAATTGATATAATTTTTAAAATGAGAATTTAAACTCCCATCTATAGCTTTAATCTCGGATTTTATTTTTTTTGGTAGTTAGGCTCTCTTTTAGCTTGCTTTTGGGGTCTGCAACAATCATTTTCTTCTCCTCCTTTTCTCTTTCCTTATGTCTCCTCTCTCTTTTTAGCTTGCTTTGGTCTGCAACAATCATTTCTTCTCCTCCAGCTCTCTTTCATCCTGATGATGGATCATTTAGTATGATTCGAAACGTCGATGTGAAAAACCAAAACACAATCAAATCCAGAAATTTTAGCACTATTTGATGGATTGTGAAAGCGATATCTTTAATTGATATAATTTTTAAAATGAGAATTTAAACTCCCATCTATAGCTTTAATCTCGGATTTTATTTTTTTTGGTAGTTAGGCTCTCTTTTAAAAGTTTATACACGCGTAAGTTTTATTGTAAGTGGTAAAAACAAGAAGCAAAGGTGTTTACAGGTGTATGTACATGCAATTGGGAAATTTTGCCACCTGTACTGTTTTTTTTTTGTTTCGTCGAAAAGTAATGAGGATATGGGGATGGATTTGGTAATGAAGGAGGGGAAAAACGGAGGAGGCGGAAGAGCTAAGGAGGAACCTGAAGACTACAGAGCTAAGAAGGAGAAGAAAACTCGTATTGCAACCCTCCTCAGAAAGTCTGTAAGTTAGCACACTTCGTTAAAGAGTCTTGGCGATTTCTTTTGCAGTTGGGGTTTATACCTTCTTGCAAATTAACTTTAGAATTTTTCTGAACTTTTGGATTGTTAATTATTCCACCTTTTATGGAGGTGGCGTTAGGTCTTCAGCTATCGTATAATTTTGTCACGTTTGTGTTGAAACCTTAAGCTACCCCTATCTAATTGCATACAAAAGATCTCATCGTGCCTAGGTTATGGAGCTCGGCCTTGCACCTGTATATTTGCATTCACTTGAAACTTTCTGAAGTCCTTCTTGGCCAAATTTTTTTTTTTTTTGTGCTTATCCTGCAATTATTGCATCCTATGACACCGCTTTTTTTTTGAGATATTTTGTCAGACAATTTACGTGCCTTGTCTTTGCTTTGGTATTCTGCATGCATGCCTGTTGGGAGTTGGTGTACGCCTACCGAATGGCATTTGCTTGAAGTTTAAAAAACTTCCTCCACAATCTATTTTGTGCACAGCCTGTAATCATTTTATTCTTGAGACCGCATATCTTTGTGGCATTCTGTCAAACTATACATGTGCCTTGTCTATGTTATACATTTTGCATATATGTCTAAAGGTTGCGGGATTTACCTTTACTCCTGCCAATTGCTTTTTTTTGCTTGAAATTATTGGGAAGCCTTTTCAGCAAATTCACTTAGTATATATGCTAAAAACTATTGTATTCCTTGAGACCACAATTCTTTCTTTGAGGCATTTTGTTAAACACTTCATACGCTCTGGTGCTGCCCTTTATGCCTTGCAGATTTGTTTGACCTTTTATGTCTATACTTGCTGCCATTATACCGAATTCATGGTGTTAACCATTTATGGGCACGCATTTAATCTTCTTGTTCTGGAAAATTTTCTGAAAACCTATTCCATAAATCCATTTTGTGCATATCTTGCTTGCAATATTAGGATGTGTTACTGAGTGCTTCATGGATTCAAGATTTTGAGAGCTTTCTTGCAAAATCCATTTTGTGCTCATTCTACAATCTGACATTCCATGAGATGACTTTTCTTTGATGCATTTTGTCAAACAGTTCACTTGCCTTTCCTATGGTTCCACATTTTTGTTACTTGTCAAACAGGGAAAAAATGCAAGTACAACATCTGAGAAAGTTCTTCTATCCTATATGCTTTGATGGATGTCCATTCCCTCTTCCAAAGCACTCAATTCGACTCAGACATGCTCAGGCATAAAGGATGCTGGCAAAGAACATGAAATTTGTCTTCACACCTGTTAATTTGCATTTGTTTGAAAGTTCTAGAGCCCTTTGAACAAATCCATCTGTGCTACCCTGCAGTCACTGTCTGAATGAAAACAATGAAACAAAAAAAAATACAGAACTAAAACCCCTAAATGCCAAATAGAGGCTTTCTGGGCTCAGCCCTACATTCTCAGAGGGTAGAGGGTAAACGAAATGAATCACCTGCTCAGTATTAGTCTAGGAAGAGAAAAATAAAAATATAAAAATCTGCAATAGAGTTTCAACTCTCCTCCCAGCTGTCACAATAGGTTTTCCAATCAAGTGAAATTTATAGAGATTAGGGCTTCAAAAGGAGAGCGTAGTTTTTCCTAAAATTAGGACAAATTCAAATGCATGTTGCAGTTAGATTTTATAATTACCTCATGCCTCAACATATCGATCTCCTTCTTTACACGTTATAATGCTACACATTGATTTAAGGTTAACATGGGGAAGAGCTTAAGGATGGGGACGAGTTAACTCTTCACCACTTTATTTATTCATAAAAATATAAAATAAAAGGAGAAGTTAACTTTAAAAGGTTTACGTACCCCCACATTTCTTCTTTAAAGAGAAAGTAAAATAA
>VDFB02065897.1:0-47351 GCA_007258455.2 Sequoia sempervirens
ATTTCCTATATAATTATCTACCACTTGGAAGGTTTGTAGCCCTCGAGCTCCTCATTTACTATTTTTTCAAAGCCCATTCCAAATGAACTTTTTCAGGGTTTCAAAATCAAAAGTTTTAAAAGAGTTTGAGAAGAAAAATTTGTCAATTAATATCTTTCACCTTAGGATCCATTTTTCTGATCTATTTATTGCACTACATTCTTGGGTCAAATGGTAACATGCATGCTCAGTTTTGCGCCTCCTGGATGAGCTTTGATGGGTTAACTAATCATTTTCTGATTGTGATAGGGCTGAAAATGTTATCCCGAAAAGTTTAAGGACAACCCATTTCTTATTTTGATCTAAAACCTCTATAGCTCCATTTTCATAAAAAATGGAGGTCATTTGATACATTATTTTAATGTACTTTTGTTGCGGTGAACACGTCCCAGGGGCTAGTTTACAAAGGAGGTACCTGATTCTTGATGGCTGGGAAAATTTTGAGGAAATGGGTTTTCTCTAAATAATTGATTATGGCCACACGCAAAAATCTCAGCTCCAGGGGTCACCATTTGTGCGTAGTGAAATTTCTCCGTTTGGGCCACAGGCGTAATTAAAATTTGCATTTTTTCTAAAGTTTCAAATGCTTATGTTTAAAATATTTTTGAATATTTAAACATTATGCAAGTATGAAAAATGTAATTAGGGAAAAAATAAGATACATTTCAAATGTTATGAACAAAATCAAGTTTAATTTTTGCTTCTGAATGGCTGAAAAGCGGCTTTCACGACTTTCAAGTTTCATGGAAAACTCATCGCCAATTTCTATTTTGATCCATTCTTCACATTTAAATTTTTGATCAGTGATGGTGAATGCCTCTCATCGCCCATCGTGGATTGGAGGCCTCCTTTCCAAATCAAATCAACGATGAAGCAATGCTCTGAGCTTCTCATCGCTCATGGTGCATTTGAAATGGATTTTCATTTTAAATGAGCGATGGAGTGATATGGCCATTCTAGGGTAGAATTTGATGGTCTTTTTGTTTGCATCAAAGATTTGTCATCTCTTAATCTTCATGGTAGTTCCTTTGAGGGATTTTGGGCGGATTTAGGCATGTATTGTGAAAATGAGGAATGTTAATCACTTTTTTTTCTTTCCAACACATTTTTGAGGGTTTTTACTGGCTCAAAATTGCTGCTCCATGGTCTGAAATCACCCATTGATCATTCCTAATACCTAGGAAGTGATTTTTGTGAAGTTTGTGATGAGTTTTAGGTACCTACAGCCATTCAAATGCCCCTGCATCAAGAAAAACGCCCCTGCACATTTTTCTCTTTCCATGGTTGCAAGAAGTTCTATTAAAATTCTAGGAAGCAGCAAAAAAGAGAATGAAGTGTAAATATTAAATAAGCATAGGAAACATAAAAAGAAGAAAATACAAAGAACACAATATTTATGTGGTTCACCAAAACTGGCTACATCCACGGGAAAGCAGAGAAACTTGCATTAACTATATTAGATGCATGGTCTGTACTCATGTATTTATACAAAGCTCTTCAAATATGAAGAGATGGGAGAATACGAATGGTCATGTGACCATTGGGCTTCAGATCCCAACAATCTCCCCCGTGAAGTCCAACTGGCACAACCATGCACTGTGTCATCCCTACATTTCCAATCTTATCTTCACATCACAACTAGGCCCATTGAAGATTTAAGTTTTTCTAGACTTTGTTCACGAACACAGTGAATCAGTCTTCTCCATGCCAAATCAGAGTTGACAAGTTGCTACAATTGGACCATCTAGTCATGCACCATCAACAACTCCCTCTTTAGGGACTTTTGTTCTTCATGTGTCTTAGACCTATTAGCAGTGCTCCAATCCTGCCATATATACCAACTTGTAGGTGTATCTCTAAGATTTTCAAAGGGCTTCACCTCCCCTATAATCTAAACCACTGGCAAAGATTATTTATTAAAGCCACCTTCCTAAAACAAAAGGTGCTCACTAGGTTTTTTAGTGTCCTCTCCATTAATGCTCTGAAGCACAGTTGACTGGACAACTTTCAAATTTTCCACAACCTCAAACTTAGATAACTTCTCAAGGGATCTGCATAGTGGCCCGTCCCCTGTAATTAAAATAAAAAAAATAGGATTTCCAGAAAGAGAACTTTTGATTAGGGAATGCAGCGCCTCGTAAACTAGCGGGTGGCCCTTATCCTTGAACAACCACCCAGGTATGCCAATCACTAGATTTGCACTCTCTGAAATCTCGTTCTTGAGCTACAAAGATTTCCTAGTAGATTCATTTGGCTTGAAGATCCCTTCATCCACGCCATTGATAATCACATGAACATCTACTTCAACCTTGACATTCTGAAGATGTGCTATGGATATCTGCATTAGCCACTCCACACATATCATCTTCACAAAGTTGTTGTCAATGACAAATTTTTTTTCCATCAGTTGCTAGAGAATCTGGACCTCCGCCAGGTACTACCCAGCTTCTTGTGGGTCACTCTAGAAGAGCATCATGTTTGTCATTCTTTCAGCTACTACTTTCACATCCAAACTGTTCCATTGCTCTATACATAGTTGGGCTTATCACCAGGGTGTCCATGCCTTGGCCATACACTTCCTCCCCATCATTTGCCTTGATGGTGATAATATCGTTGTTTCCAACACACTTCAGCATGCTCTCCCCACCTAGGATGGCTTGATCCACCCAATAGCTCTTGCACGACACACCCTCATACCCTGGGTGTGCCATGATGGCCGCCTCTTCACTATAAGCCCCCGGGCACCCCTGATATGACACTCACATGGCTCCTTGCCCCTTTTTCTCCCATTGCCTAATGGAACTCAAAACCTGCACTAGTTCATCCTTCAGGTTCCCATATTCCTGGCTCTCTGCAGGCTTTACCTGAACAACAAAGTTTTTGGAAAAATTGTCCATGCAGCTCTCTAGATCTACTTGGGACTTCTCTTCTACCACACCAATAGGCTCCATGTCTATACCATCTTGATAATTGCCACCCGATAGCTTAGAGATCTCCGTAGACCCATAGGGATTGCTGCCAAAAGTAATAATGTTGGTATTTTTGTCCTTTGCCTCTGGCTACAAGTCCATCATCAGGTAGTCCATCCACTTAGGGCAGACATCAAGGCCAACAATGTTCACCGAGGATTCGAAACCACCAAATGTCTGCAACTCTGGCAATCTGAAAACTTTTCCACTCTCATTGACCTGCGACCTTTCTTTCATCACCAACACGTCCTTGAAATCTCTTTGCTCAGGAAGAGACTGCCCACTGGCTTCCACAAAACAACCAACTCCCATGAGCCTAGGAGTTTTTAGGGAAGAATCTAATCCTCCCCACCTCTGGTTTACAGCAAAGGGTGAACACCTATACTAAGGGGACATAAACATACCTAGAGACGTATCTTGCTAGTTTGGTAGACCATTTTCTTGGATACTTCCAACCAACATCTTGTCCAAACCAATTTTCCCTTGAGACATCTACATGGGTGCAATAATCTTGAGACCCATCCCATGAGGCCATTTGTCCTCTGCAAAATTTTTTCCAATATATGCCACAATTGCATCAAGAGTGGGAAAAGAAATTAACCCAACATCCTCATCCTCTTTAGTTGAATCCTCCTCTTTTTTCCAACCATCCCACCAGTGTACATGGCATTTCTTTACAACTTTCACTTACACATCACTTTCTAATTTTCCAAGAAATTCTTCAATGACTGAATCGGCTTCATCATCTTCTTCCATCTCTACTCAAGCTCACCAAGATTTGATACCAATTGTAAATATTAAACAAGTAGAGGAAACATAAAAAGAAGAAAATACCAAGAACACAATATTTACATGGTTCACCAAAATTGGCTACATCCACGGGAAAGTAGAGAAACTTGCATTAACTGTATTAGATACATGGTCTGTACTCATGTATTTATACAAAGCTCTTCAAATACAAAGAGATAGGAGAATACAAATGGTCATGTGACCGTTGGGCTTCACATCCCAACATGAAGGACTCCAATGGATGAGAATATCACTCATCATGATTTCATTTCTATTCTCCTAGTCACATTAGTGATGGTGTGATGATATTACCCATCGTTTTTCTGATATTTACATTTTATCATTTTATGAGCAATGCCCAATGGTTGTTCTCTTCATTTTTCCCATTGCTAATAAGTATTTGAGTTTCCAAAACTATGATGTTCGAGGAGAGTTCTCATAGAAAATAAATGTGGTGGGCTCGTGGAAGGAGTTCAAAGTTATTTAATAATTTTGAATAGTGAAAGGTGAAACATAAGTGCACGAGTAAATTTGTATTTTCCCTATAAATGATTTTAAGATCTTTCACGAGAAATTGGATGTATTTTCATCGCCATTATATTTCTCATTTCTCATTTTTATTGGAGATGAGCGATGAAAAAGGTTGAAACAATGACTTGGTGAGCCCAACATTTTTTTTTTAATATTTTAAAAGCTAGGTATATGCAGGATCATCATTGAAAAAATAGGCCCTTAAGTGGCAAAAAATGAGAAAAAATTAGAGTTAGGAAACTTGACGTAAAAATTTGAATAAGTTATCTATATTATTTCAAAAATATGTAGGAGGTGGTTTGAAATTGAATGTAGCCTAAATACTAGGTTTATTTTAAAAAACATCTATTTAGGTAGAAATTTGAAATTTCAATGCGATTAATTATAAATTCCGGGGAAAAAATAATAAGTAGGTGTTTATCCATTTTATGACCACAATAAAATGATAATATTTTTTTATAATATTTTGGATATAAAATTTGAGAGGATATATCCAAGAATGTGATGCATATTTTTATGAAATTTTTTTCCAGAGTAAATAATTAATTATGAATTTTATTACAACTTTTTAAAAATATAAAGCTTCGACCACCTTAGCAGGTCAAACTTCATGAAATTCATTTTTAAATTTTTAGTCTTATAGTATGCAAAGCATAGAATGTGACACATGTTTTGGATTCAAAAAATGTGATACCGTTTGAAAGCTATAGATGTTTTTCAATCAGCCTATCAATCAAGACTTTAGTCATAATTCAAATAGAAAATGAATAATAATTATTTATTCAATTCAAAGTAAAGCATAATTTATATTGGTGGAAAGCTGAGAATCTCCTTTAAAAACCCTTTTCATTTCATCAATTTTGGGTAAAAAAAAAGTTGTTAGCCACATACCCATCATGATCCTGCACATACCCAACTCTCCTTTTGAAATGTAAAATTTTAATATCAAGTGAGAGGTAAAACCATGAGGGAAAATATTTTAAATAAAATATTTCCATTTGACTAGGTAAAATAGAGGTAAGAAACTTGTATGTTGGGCATTTAAAGTTGTAATGCGCAAAAGTAAAAAGGGGCACAGGTGAAAGTTTATAAATTGAATAATTTATTCACTTTGTGAATGTTTTGTGGAGAAGAGTTTTTCATAGAGAGAACCAATTTTTACACAACTAGGTGAAAGATGAACAGGTAAAAGGGGAGATTTTTATTACAAGGAAGTGCTTTACAAACCAACAAAATATTCTATACAGCAGGGCATTTCTTCAACATGGGTAATGAGCAAACAAAGAGAATGATGAATTTTCACAAAGAAGAATATTTTTCTATTGCAAAGCAGTGGAGTGAGGAGAAAAAAAACAAAGAGCAGGTTGAAGATTGTTCTGCAAGCAAGGGCAGTTGAAAATCAGTGAACCTAAATGTGCCAAGTGTCTTCTTTGGATGAACATTTAGGGTTTTTGTGTTTCCTTAAATGTTGTCTTTCTGCCTCATTCGAGAGAGGTTGTTTTGTAATGTAACATAGAGAAAACTATAGTGTGAATACAAAGCATTTTAGAGTTAAGTTTTAGGATTTGATTCTATCAATATTTATGTAATTTTGATTACAATATTTGCAAGATAATGCTGAATGTTTCAATTTTGAGACTGTTTTAGTCTCCTATGTACTGGTTTTATAGATTATGAATGATACAATCAAGAATTGTCTTCTTTGTCTCTATCATTTTTAGATAGATGTATGGCTCTATTCTTGTTTATTAATTCAAAGAATTAATGTAGGTACTTGAATGTGGATGTAAGTTTGTATTGAATTGAGTGCTAGGATGCTAGTAAGAAGTAAATGTTAAGACATAATGTTGAAATGCTGCAATGCAACATTTCAAGGCTTCATATACTGTCAGGTGAAAATTGTTATCAAATTATGTATGAGTTTATGTTCCAAGGATGAGGCATTGATCTAAGTGTGTTATTCATGTTACATGTGTTAGTTAATACAACAACTGGTCATCTTTTAAATCAAACATGAATCTTAGTTTGTTTGTGTGAGGAGTTTAATGAATTACATCTCCCATGTTTAAATTAGGCATTATTGTAGAGGTCAGCCAAGCCTTTATAGTACTACACGTCTATTAAGCATCTAAAGGAGAAACATCTGTTCACAGTGTATTTGGTACTTCAGCACAAAAGTATCTATAACTATACTATTGGGATCATCCTCCCAGGTTTAACAGAGCTTGAAGTGTAGGGGAGAAAGGGGTATTTTATTTACTCTCCTGTTCATTGGCCATATCAACCTGTTGAGTTTGAATATGAGAGAGTGGCTACTCTTTAGGACTCATTGCATCTATTGATTTGGGGACCAACAATATCAAAAACCATCAAATCGAAGAAGATTCACACCATTGGGATAGACACTAGAATCAATAATGAGAGAATTTCTTACACATGGACTTATCACATTACTTGAAGCAAGAAATTAGGAACCAAGAGTAAATCAATCTTAGTGGAATGACACATATTATTGTGACTTGCATAAAAACAAAGGACACAAAACAAATGATTGTATGCAGTTGAAACATCTAGTACAAGATTTGATTGATAACAAGAAAGTATTCGTAGAAGGAAACCAAATGAACAATGATCATAGTGCATTTAAAAATCCTTTACCAAATTATGAAAAAGGAGAATCTTCTTCTACAAATAGTAAAGGTAAAAATGTAAACTACATTTACGACAACACTATTCATTATATTTTTGCAGTTGAGAGTAATGGTGCCATTGATAATCAAGTTGATAACATTGGAATCAATGACATCATACCATTAAATCTAATCCCAAACATGGTCACATCCAATAATCAAATTAATGTCATAAAAATCAGGGAAAATCAAGATTATCAACCAATCAACATAACAACAAGGGGGTAATCCAAAGTAATATTGAAAGGAGTTGCATCTAAAACCATTGTTGTCCCATCAAATCAGTACAACATAGTCGATCAAATGCAGAAAATACCAGCCCAAATATCAATATTAGAACTCCTTAAAATCTTGCCATCTCATAAGGAGGTTTTGGAACAAGCTCTTGTGGCAACCACAGTACCCAATAATCTGGAAGTTTTCTAATTCCAAGCTATGGTGGGACACTTAACCACGCCTCACTGCCTATCATTTTTTGAACAAGATGATTTATCACTTACTCATCCACACAATGTCATGCTTCACATTGAAGTTTTAATCCACAAACACCATGTTAAACGTGCCTTAATAGATGGTGGAGCTGGTTTAAACATTTGCACTTTAAAACTGGTCCATGCACTAGGATATTCTGATAATGCTATTAATGTCAGAAGGAAAATCATAATAAAATATTATGATGAAGAAGAGAGATCCTCCAAGGGATTGATCGTGTTTCCTATTCAAGTAGGACCAATTGTGAAGAATATAGTTTTCCAAGTGTTAGACAAAGAGTTGAATTATAATATACTCTTGGGACATCCCTGGATTCACAAAATACAAGTAGTACCTTCAACTTATCATCAGTGCTTGGAGTTTCCTGTTAATGGACAAGAAGTCACTATTTCAGTAGGCTACAACAATGCCCAATATTGTAACATGCCTAAAAAAACTCAAGACACTTTTGTTCCCCATAATAGGGAAGCAAACACTTCTAGTCCATCCAATAGTGAAAGGAAAATATATGTGGTATCTAAATGGGTTGAAAAAAAGGACAAGTCAAAAGATATAAGTGTTGTTGACTTCACTCCATCAAACAACGAAGGTCAATTGAATTCACTCTCATAGAAATTGAAATAAAAGATCTAGTTAAAAGATAAAGGCATGGGAGAGTATTCCATTGACCAATCTCTATGTCTTTCACAACTGTTGCCATCTCCAAGATCATATGGGCAGTCATCAACATTAACATGACAATCATCACAACCTACCATGGTTTTGGATGATAGATTTTTAAAGGAAGGTACTTTAAAAGATGAATTTGAAGATAAAGCCATCCTCAATTGGCTCTACAAAGATGAGGAAGCATCTACATCAGCAACTATCAACATAAAGACAGATCAATATGGAAATGGAAAGACAATATTAGAGAAAATGGGGTATGAAGGACAAGGACCTATTGGAAAAAGAAAAGAGGGCATTGTAGAACCCATCTAACCTCTCACACTTCATTCAAAGGACAAAATAGGATTGGGTTATAAAGAGGAAACAAAAGAAGAAATCACTCATAAAGTTGTTGAAAGAATTCTTCAAGTGCGGGATAGTTCTAAAATAGATTCCAATGAGTATGAGTGGGATTATTTATCTAAAACATCATACAAGGACATAAAAAATTGATGTCATAAAAGAGTATGCACCCACACTTGAGGAGGGACAAAGCTCGAGGACTAGACCCCTTGCATTTGGATCACAAAATATAGATGACTCAAGTGAGGATGGACATATATCGAGTGAGATAGATGACTTGGAGGAGAGTAATATCATAGACCTTGACATCGCTATTGACAACCTTGAAAACATGGCTATCAAAACCCTCACTGTCATTGACCTTAGCCAATTTGACGACCTTTTACCCTTAATACATCCTGAACTTATCGACTGGGAACCAAGTAGACCTATC
The DNA here is from genome assembly GCA_007258455.2 of Sequoia sempervirens. Classification (NCBI taxonomy): domain Eukaryota; kingdom Viridiplantae; phylum Streptophyta; class Pinopsida; order Cupressales; family Cupressaceae; genus Sequoia; species Sequoia sempervirens. Next base: position 8,955 of record VDFB02065897.1, read on the forward strand.
AATGTACCTATCTTTGCGAATGACGATGCTATCGTTAATTTCCTTTGTTGTGACAGACTTGACACAAGTTCTACTCATAAATATCATAACGACACTTTGAGTCAAGAGGGTGTCAAATCTTCCAGTTGAAAAATTGAAAACAAGAATAATAGACCTAATTGTGAAAACCATTTAATCGTAGCATTAGATCTCAAAAAAGTAAAAGTAAAGAACGCATATGATAGTGAAAACCTCTCTGAGGCATCAAAAGATGGGAGATTTGAAACCCTTCTAGAAAATTATCATGAAAGATCATCAATATTGGTGAAGCCTACACAGTCTATCAATCTTGGTACAACAGAAAAATCAAAAAATCTACATATGGCAGTATCTATGACTGAACAAGAGAAGCCTAAATTCACCAAGTTCTTTGAGGACAAAAACATTAACTTTGCTTGGTCTTACTTTGATATGCCAGGTGTAGACCCAGATCTTCTAATGAATCATTTATCTCTACAAAGGGAATAAAACCTGTGAAGCAAAAACTAAGGAAAATGCATCTGCATATCACCCTGTTGGTAAAGGAAGAACTGAAGAAGTTGTTAGATGTAGGATTCATTAGATCTATTGATTATGCTGAGTGCATTTCTAATATTGTACCTATTTCTAAACCATATAATAGTATTAGAATATGTACTGACTTCAGATATCTCAACAAGACATGCCCAAAGGATGATTTTTCTTTGTCAAACATTGATATTATTATAGACTTAACAACAAGGAACACCATGTTATCACTAATGGATGGATTCTCTGGTTACAACCAAATCAAAATAGTACCAAACGATCAGGAGAAAACAACATTCACATGTCCATGGGGAACATTCTATTGGAATGTCATGCCCTTTGGGTTGAAAAATGCAGGGGCTACATATCAACAAGTAATGACCACAATTTTCCATGACATGATGCATACCTTTATGGAGGATTACATGGATGATATATTAGTAAAGTCATATACCAGAGAAGGACATCTAGAGATCCTAGATAAAATCTTTACCAGATTAGAAAAGTTCAATGTCAGATTAAATGCTAAGAAATGTGCGTTTGGTGTTACATCAACGAAGCTTCTAGGATACATAGTTTCAGAAAAGGGTATCAAAGTGGATCCCGCCAAGGTCAAGGCCATAATGGAAATGACACCACCTAAGAATATTGGTCAACTATGGTCTCTACATGGTAGGCTACAATCAATCAGGAGGTTTATCTCCCAATTAGCAAATAGAAGTCATCCCTTCAATCATTTGTTACATAAGAATGTCTCTTTCAAATGGGATCAAGGATGTGAAACGAATTTCAATCAAATAAAGTAATATTTGATGTCACCACCCATACTAATGCCACCTACAAAAGAGAGACCATTATTACTATACATTGCAAAAACTAAGATTTCTTTGGGCACTCTTTTAGCAAGGAAGATCCTGTGGGAAAGGAATAGGCTATCTATTATATCAACAGGACTTTGAATGGTTATGAGATAAATTACACCTTTATCAAGAAAGCTTGTTTGGTGGTGGTGTTTTCTACTCAGTAGTTGTGGCATTATGTGTTAATCTACACAATCAAACTCATAGAAAAGATTGATCCATTAAAGTATTTACTCAACAAGGCTGCCCTAACATGAAGACTAGCTAAGTGGGTCATGATCTTGAGTGAATTTGACATCTAGTATGTGGATCGAAAAGCCATCAAGGGTCAAGTGATAGCTGATTAGTTAGCCGAAGTTCCACTACCAGATGATCGTCCAATGGGAATTATGTTTCTTGATGCAGACATTCTTACTATGAAAACACAACAATGGATTCTTTATTTTGATGGGTCCTACACACAACGTGGGTCAAGTGCAGGAATTTTGTTTGTTACACCTCAAGAAAATACCATCCCAAAGTCCTATAGACTCATGTTTCCATGTAAAAATAACATAGCTGAATATGAGGCATTAATCATTGGCATCAAAGTGGTAGTTGAATGGAAGATTACAGAGCTACAAGTATACAGAGATTCACAACTAGTCATTTACTAGGTAAATGATGAATATCAAACCAAATATGAGAAGTTGATGCCGTATAAGAAAATGGTGCATGATTACAAAAGGTAATTTATGGATATTAAATTTGAATAGATTCCAAGAGTAGAAAACAAAGATGCTGATGCTATGGTGACAACTGCTTCTCTCTTATAGATACCAAAAAAGTGAGGTCATTATGAGTTTATGGTGGAACAAATGTCTAATCCTGCTTATGAAAATCCTAAATCTCAAACCATATGCCATTTAGTTGACATTGAATCCTCAATTTATGGAAATACCTACGCTTATCTAAAAGACAATATCCTTCCTCCTGATATTTCTAGAAACTAGAAACACAACTTCATCCGCCAAACCACACGACATACCTTAATTGCCAACATACTTTATCGTCAAGGTCTAGATGGTACTCTTCTTCGGTGTGTAGAACATAACGAGTCTGAGACAACCTTACATGAGGTTCATGAAGGTATTTGTGGAACTCATTCAAGCGGACTAACCCTAGCAAAGAAATTCCTCTTTTTGGGGTACTACTAGCCAAATATGGAGGAGTCTTTTCAATTTGTTAAGAAGTTCCATAAATGTCAAATCCATGGTAACCTAATCCACACACCAGCATAAGAATTGCAACTGTTCACGTAAACATGGCCTTTTTTTTAGTGGGGACTAGACTTGGTAGGAAAGATTAATCCGTCTTCATCCAATGGACACAAATTTATAATCATGGCCATAGAGTACTTTACAAAGTGGATAGAACTTGGTCCCTTGACAACAATCACTAGAAAACAAATTTCTTCTTTCATACTAAATTACCTCATTTGTTGGTATGGCATTCCTTAGTCCATTATCACCCACAATGGTAGACCTTTTAAGAATTGGGATGTTTTGGAATTGTGTGAGAGGTTTCATATCCAACATCATTTTTCAACTCCATACTATCCTCAATGAAATGGCCAAGCAGGGGCCTCAAACAAAACTATTCTAAAAATCTTGAAGAAAACAATCAATGATTTTGGACATGATTGGCATAGTCAACTAAACCCTGATCTGTGGGTATACCGAACCAACATTAGAACACCTATAGGGGTGACACCATATGCCTTGGTATATGGATTAGAGGTCATCCTACCTATTGAGGTGGAGATACCATCACTCTGTGTGTCACTAAAAGGAATTATTTTAGATGAGGATTATAGAGTGTCTAGACTTCAAGAGTTGGAATTGTTGGATGAACATCATCAACAAGTTGTGGACCATTTGAAGGCATATCAACAGAGGATGTTCAAAAGCTACAATCACAAGGTAAAACCTAGAGTATTTCAGATTAGTGACTTGGTCTTAAAGGAAAACCCTTGAAATCAATAGGACAAAGAAAAGAAAGGGAAGTTTGTACCTAACTTTCTAGTTCCCTTTGTTGTCATATCAGTCTATGGATCTGGAGCCTATCAACTGTCTACATCTGAAGGGGATTTTTTTGATGAACCTATCAAAAGTATCCATCTCAAAAAATTCTACACCTAAATCATCTAGTGCATGGTTAAAGTCCTAAGAAAATGGTCGCCTTGATGAAAACTTGGCAAACAGGTGTCTTGGTGACATAAAATACAAAAAAAATCAAGAAAATAAAAAATACAAAAAAAAAATTAAGAAAAGAGAAAATACAAAAAAAAAAATCAAGAAAAGAGAAAATACAAAAAATAAAAAAAGAGAAAAATATAAAAAAAAATTCAAGAAAAGAGAAAATACAAAAAAAAATCAAGAAAACAAAAAAATACAAAAAATATGAAATCTGAAAAAGTGCAATAAAAACATTTAGTGAAAACCTAGAAACAAGTGCTACTTGTGATTTAAACTAGCCTTTCCATCTATTAGATGCATGTCTTGGTCATTCACTTTTGCCATCATTCTACATCTCTTTGAAAAAAAGAACCTCATGTACATATCCTGGCAATGTGGTCATGTCTCACCCTAGCTTGGGGGAAAAATATTGAACTCATTGGGGGTAATAAAATTTGAGCTTAAACAAATAGACAAACAACAATATGACAATGTAGCAAACACAATGATCACAATGAAATCCAACATTGAACAATCTTCAACATTTTAGAAAATAAATCATCCATATCAAACAACTGAAATCAAATCAATCAAAACAACTTTAGATGGATGATATTCTTTTGAATCATGATTTAATCGCTTTAGCTTGAATGTTCAAATTTTTTACTTTTATTTTTGTTATCATTTCTTTGGAGCAACTTGATGATGCATTGAACTAGAGAAGTTAAGAAGGAGAATTGTATTTTCTTTGTCTATTGTCTATGATTTGATCATTATTATTGTGTGAATTGTCGTGAGCCATACTCTACAAAGGATCACTGACGACATTTCAAATTCACATAGTAAAATGATTGATTCTTTTCTATTTACGCAAGAAATGCTCAAGTCATCTTGGTTTGATTATACCTAGATGCTTGTATTCACTTGTAATATCAAAAATATGAAATTAGTACTCAAGTCATCATGGTCTAACTCATACCATCGATGCTTGTACTCACTTTCAACATTTTAAAGTCTCAATGATGATAAAAGCACGATAAATGGACTATTAAGATGACAATGTTTGCATATGTAGATTTACATGGTTAAATTAGATTGCATTCATATTAGTTTTGCATTTGCATTATAGATTTTCCAAGGCTGGTGAATCAATAACATGATAGAGCAATCATAAAATCTCTGACTGAATAAGTGTACATCATCAAGTTTCAGTACATTAATCAATCCTATATTAGGGCATATCAATCAAAGCTAATAAACCACATCAACTGATTATATCTATATCAGCTTGCACCAGATGCAAAATCATATCCCACGTCTTTGGGAAGAACTCTAAAATCCTCCTATGATCATAACATATCACAAATCACCAATATTATCAATCAATCAACCTATCAATCTAATTGGCTCTGGTGAGACTTTGATCAAATCTTGTGAGCAACTACCATTGAACCTCACCTATCATGAGGTAAAACATCAATCTATTATTGATCCTCGTTTATTATGAGGTCAATCAATTAGTCTATCAATGAACCTCACCTATCACGAGGTTTATCAATCAAACTATCATTGAACCTCACCTATCATGAGGTCGATCATCAATCTATCATCCAACCTCGCCTATCATGAGATTTATCAATTAAACTATCATTGAACCTCACCTATCATGAGGTCAATCATCATTCTATCATTCAACCTCGCCTATCATGAGGTTTATCAATCAAACTATCATTGAACCTCACCTATCATGAGGTCAATCATCAATCAATCATTCAACCTCGCTTATCATGAGGTTCATCAATCAATCTATCAATGAACCTCGCCTATCATGAGGTCAATCAATCAATCAATCATTGAATCTCACCTGTCATGAGATCAATAATCTTCTAATCTATTAGGATCATCAATCAATATCAAATCAAAGGCTAACATGATTGAAAATCATCAAACACAAGGAGGTAAAGTAGGGAAACATTTAATCAATTGGCAGAATCAATATTCTTTATCGAGAGATAAATCATCGAATCATCGCAAAAATCATCAAAAATCATAAAAATTTAATTTTTTTTAAAAAATCCAAAAAAATAAAAAAATTCATCGATTTATCTCCTGAGGGGCATATATCTATCATCACCTGAAAATCAACATTTGGGGCATGTATCAAAATATTTTCGTCAATACTGGCATCAGTAGCAAAATTTTCTTTGAAGCAATGTGTAAATACATCACTTCAAAGATGGGTGAAATGTATACACTTAAAAATGGCTTGAGTAATCTAATTAATTAAATACCATTTATTTGATTAATTGACTTCTTCAGTTCATATACTATTAAATAAATAATAATATTTATTTCTATAGTTTGCTTCTAATTCTTCTATTTTTATCATATTATTTCATCTTAATTAAATATTTAATTATTATTATCAAATTCTTCTATAATTATCATATTTCTATTTTAATCACATCATCCCATCTAAATTAAATAAACAAGTTCACATACTTTGTTTTATTTAATTACCACATTTCTTTCATGTTTATTTAATAAATAGATTTCTATAGTTTGTTTTATTAAATTAAATATCTTTTTTTGCTAATTTGAATAAATCTGAATATTCAAATAAAAGCCTATTTCTACACCTATTTCCTCTTTTCACTAATCATATCCACCAACAAAATTAGATATTTTATATCTAATTAATTCAACTTGACCTTTATGGACAAATTTGGAGACAAATTAGAGACAAATTACATGCAAACTTCTTCATCTTCTTCCATTGATTCTTCCTATCCTCTGGCTGAATATTTTTGTGGGGAGGAACAATCTCCATAATCTTCTTAGGCTTGTTCATCTTTCACCATTGAATCTTTCATATCAAATCTAGACCCTTACTTGTTGCCACATCACAAATATGTTGTTGGGAATCTATAAATACAACTTCTTTCTATAGGAAAATGATCCTAACTTTGTGCAATCTTACTTTGCAAAACTAGCATTAGAGCAATTAAGCATTTGAGCATTGCACAAACAACAAATAGTAATTAGCAATCGTATAGCAATATCAATCATGATTTTTCATTTAGCTACATCTTAGTCTACAATAGTTTTTTTTATCAGTTTCATGTCAATGTCATCTGCAGTATCATCATCATATCATTTAGAAATTATCATATAGGATTAGATTCCTACATTTACAATATCTAATTATCTAGATTGTCATTTTAACAGTCACAATGCTTACACAATCTGAGAGCCACAGTGATTTAATAAATCTTTGGAGATAGAGAGAAATATGACGGCTTTGAGAGATTTCTTGTTTTAATTAGATCAATTGTTTGTTTGAATCTCTTGATATAAAGTCTTATTAGGTGTGTTTGTCATTCATTTACGCATATTTTATTCACACAAAAAATAATTTCCTAAACACTAACTACTATATGAGAAGAAGATATATTTTCTTTTTAAATAAAGGAGACTACCCTTCCACATATAAAATTAATCTATAAAGGCTCACCAAAAAGGAGGAGGAAATAATTTTAAGAAAAAAATATCTTAAAGGGAAAAAGTAACTAGCCCCCACTCATCTTGTTTAAATTATCATGGCTTATTTTCTTAAGAAGAAGATTTGAAGGAATGTGAATTTTTTTTCCAAGCATTACGATAAGGCTATAACATCAAATCAAATACACCATAGATCGAATATTATCAAGCATAAAATTTCGAAGACTCACATATCAGATAAGCAGAGCATAATGCTGGGTATGTACACAGAGCTATTAGGTAGTTTGGGTATTTATTTGTTTATTCCTAGAATAGGACCAATGCTACTCAAAGCAAAGTGGACGCTTCATGCATAGGTCAATATGTATTAAGTTGAAGAAACTTTTAAGAAAAAGAAGTTGGTAGGTGTAAGCCAAATACCATAGCCGTTTCCATCATTCTCTTGGTTGCGCTAAACAAAGGTCCCTTGGCTTAGACAATTACGATGCCGAGATAAACAGGAGTGCATTATGTGGAATTTCAGACAAGGCTTGATAAGCAGTGCATTAGTTGGAATTACCATACAACTGGGGTTAGCATTGCTGCAACCATTCTACAGTTCAAACTCTGAACAACATCAGCCACCACGTATCTTTCATAATGGATACCACCGGGGGTACCATGAGACTTTTGCAGACTTAAAGGCATAAATGGAAATGACCAAAGATTGCAGTTTATGATATGACCATGAAGCCATAATGAAAATAGATCAAATAGGCTAAAAATTGTGATAACCCCCTTCATCGTACATGCAAAGCTATCCTTTCTATTATGAAGACCTCCCCGAAATCTTGTGAAGGACAGATTTTTCTCTATGCCAAGAAGATACCAAAAAAGAAAAAACCACGAAAACCAACAGTTACAAAAATAAAAAATCCAAATAAAATCTCACTTTGTTTTCTGAGTCTATTCAATATCATGCATGATCTTGCATGACACACCATTCTATCTTTTACTTGTTTTAGCTAGTTGTTCATTACCTTTTTCTAATTTCACCCTTTTATTTTTGTAATATTTTATTTCCTTTTTCATATTTTTCCATCTTAAATTTTATTAATTAAATTCAACATTAAATAATAATTGTCTTTATATTTAATCATAAAATCACTTTATAACTTTATAATTTAAATCAATAATTTAATTATCCAAGAGCAACATTCATATCTATTAGCCGACATGATTCTATTTAAAAATTTATTTAATTCGTTACTAATAAACAACATTATTAACCGATTTAATTAAAACAATCCAACCAAAATAAATCACAGTAAGGAAGGGCGAATTGTTTAGGGAACTACACAATTTCCCTCCAAAAAATCTCAACCAAACTCATTTAATGCCTCTTACAAATTCATTAATCTCTCTTACACCCTTCTTACATCTCAACCACATGCATTAACTATGCACATTCTCCAAAATGTGCTTAATCCTCACCCATTAGCATTGAGACAAGTGTCCCAATCTCATTGGCCCTCTTTTAGTCCCACATTCCTCCCATCTCTCCATTCTTCAATCCTTAAACCTATAAATAGAAGCCACTTCTACTTGAAATCCATCCACAATCTTAGCATTCTCACTATAGGCACATTCATTTTGCACTTAATCACTCATCTTTGCATCATCATATTGAAAGCTCGTCATAAGGGATTGGGAAAGGGCTCTCTTTCCATATAAAGAAGCACCAACGCCGCTATGGGATTGAGGTTTGGTCTATTTTAGATAGGTTTAGATGCTTGTATGCTTTTATTATCATGTTTTCTTATCTAAATGTGATCAAGACTTTCATAGAGAGCTTGATTTGTCTTTGATAACTTGACTAACTCTCTTGTGTGTTGAACATGTTGGCATGAGGTTAAAATCTTGCTCACACACACTTTTCATTTTATATTGATAGACAATCTATTGTGTTTATAGTTTCACTTGTGGAAGGTTATCAAATTCAAGCTCACTGATCTTGGCATTCTCCAACATGGTATTAGAGCCATGACAACACGTTCCTTCCCACATTGAGGGGACTTAGGTACACATAGCTTTATCAAAATAGCATCATAGAGCCAAACAAACACCACAATTGTGTCTAGAATGCTTATGAATGAAAAAATACCTTTCATTTTGTTAGTTTAAGTAATTCTTAATTTTTATATTTTATAATTTTTTTGGGTTTTGTGCTTATTTATAAAAAATTGTAAAAAAATATATTTTTTTAGTAGAGGGCCAATCTAACCTCTACCAATATACTCGTTTGGGTATATTTTATAATTTTATAGACAATTTGGTCATTTTTGCCTATTTTTTAGAGTTTTTCAACTTGTTTTGTAGGATATTATTTTGGTTATTTGCAACATTATCTATGGCCTATTCAACCTCATTTGCATATTACAATCACTATTTTTCATGGTCATTCCTTGTTATCATAGGAAAGGAGTTACAAATCTCCATATGTGGCCTCCTCTTAGCACTCCATTTTGTTTTCATGGTAGTAGAGATTCTATATGTTGAGTTTTTCTCATTGTAGCCATCAAGGGGTGACCATATTAGGTGTGAAGAATCCACCATTTCACATTTAGTGGATTCAAGAGAATGGGAATAAAAAAATTGATGGTCACTTAAGCATTTTATTCAAATCCTAAACTAAGCTCCATCAACCTACATCCTCCATTTCCACATGTTGCACACACTATTCCATCAAGCTATGTGGCAACCCATTATGGCCAATCCAAATATTGTAGCCTTGTGGCCACCTCTCTTGCTGGTGTTGCATCTCTAAAAAAGTGCCCAAAGGTGTAGTCTCATAATTCCTATAGTCACCATGCGACCCCTTCAACACATATGTTGCAACCTCCTTCCACTTAGATGACTCTACAATGGTGGCTTGCTATAATCACCAACCTCTATTTATTAGATTTAGTTGGCTCCATAAAATGTGACCAACATAATTAGGCACCTTCACCTTTGCATGGCATCTTCCTCATTTAGAGACATGTGAAAATTTTATAAAAGGTAGTAGAATTCAATTTGTTTGCAAACTCTCAACAACTCCTTTTGTAACTGCCACACAAGCTCCTTAGTCCCTGAGAACCATTGCACCTCTTCTAATACGATAGCTTAATAAGTTATTTGTTTAAAATTTGTTTGATAAGTGATCATTTTGTGATATTAGCATTTTCTACTAATAATGACCATGCTTGTACTCTTTTATTTTTTCTTGCTAAGCACTAGAGGTTAGCTTTAAACCATTTGGTGATCTTCAAGTCCTTGTAAGGGTTTTTATTCTTTTTTATGTTACTTGCAAATGGGAGATCACATTTTCAAGTGTGAATAGCTGATAGAAGATAGTTCTAGCATTGATATTTGAGCATCAAGACATTTTCAAATTTGTATTTTTGATAGAAAATTTTATTCTCCAAAGTCAATTTTGCAAACAAAGTTCAATGGGGCATAACTTTCACCCTAATTATTGAAACTTTGTCAACTTTTTTGTTTTTTTTATCAGAATTTTGCAAGGAATCTGATTTTGCATGTAAAATTAAGGTTTAGATACCCCATTTTGTAAAAATCACTATGTATTATAAATGATCAATTTGTCATATGATCTTGACACCTTGTAAAGTTTTCTTACACATTCTTTTGGGGGCTACAATCAACACTAATGATTCTTGGGGGGCCTCTCTAAATCAATGGGTGGAGTTTAGGTGTTTCTAATTTTTAGTTTGTTGGTTCATGTGATAAAGTCTCTTACTCTAAATCCCTTCCATTTGAGTATTCTTCATAATGCTCCTAATAAATGAAAAATCAAATATGGATATTGTGTAAGGAAAAGATGTACACCAAAAGAATGAAGGCTTCATCGAATTGAGGAAATTCAGAAAATTCTACTTAACCATGGTATTGACTTACTTGATCCTCTAGTTCCAACACATGTTGAAATATCATCTAGTTTCACTCAAGCATCTTATGAGACACCATCACTTGGGAATGAACAATGTAGTCTAAAGACTTTCATTGATATCTCCTCTCCTACAACACATTTTACAACATTTGAATTTGGTATTAAATTATCCATGATTTTACAACATTTGAATTTGGTACTAATAATGACCACTTGTACTCTTTGATTTTGTACTATATTTGAATTTGATATTAAATTAGCCATGAATTGAAATGATTCTTTACATTAGGACATTTCTATCATATTTCTAGATCCAACACATTGGGATGCATATCTACTAGACATATCATCTTTTTTTGTAAAATTCAGGATTGCAGATTTGAATGATATTATCAGGGAAATTCTTCTTCTATTTGATGTTAGTTTTGATTATTTCTCTTTCCTCACCTATATTAGATTCTATCATGAAAAATTATACAAATATTCATGAGTTTACCTATCCAACTCACTTATAATCATTTTTAGTAGTACCATATTCTCATCAGTCTAGATATTACCAAACGTTCATGGTCCCTATTATTGAATCACATATAACTAATCCATCTTATCACTATTTGTCAAACATCAACATTGTCTTGGAGATCTGTGAGAGTCATTCAAAGGCATTATTGTGATGTAGGAGCCTTTGGGGGTACTAGTAATCTTGCATCAATAAATTTTATTCTATTTTGGAGTGAATTATTTTATATTAATATTTTAGTGTATTTAGCTGATTTTGTTGTCCAAAGAAAATTCAAAATTAAATAATTGGACTATAAGCGGTAGAAGGGGGAAAACAATCTAAACTATGCATCTACGCTTCTAAATAAGATAATTGCATCTAAGATTAAGAAATTTAAACGAATTTAAACTACAAAATCTACAGAAATATATCCTATTGCTCTCTAACTCTAAAGATTTCTCTAATTTACTTAGCTCTCAGATTTGTAAGCTAATTAAACTATTAAAATGACACTTAGAGAATGAGAAATGAACTATTCTACTCTAATATGATCTAAATGTGCAAATTCTATTCTAATGGCAGCCATGACTGCAAATGCTGGATGCTTGATTGCTGCTTGATGGATGCTGGATGAATGCTTGAATGCTGGATGGTTTGGATGCTTGAATGCTTTGGAAACCTGCAGAGTAAGATTGCATTAGTTGGGATCCATTTCTTGTAGCCCAAGAGCTATATTTATAGCTTTCATGGCAGCACAATTGCACAGGAAACCGGGATGAGGGGCTGTGATTTCCTCTGGAGAATCCAAAGGCATGGGATGAGAAGAAGGAGCTGATCATGGAGAATGGTTTCTCCCCATGAAAACACTAGGCAAGATAAGAGGGAAGGTGGGTGGAAGGTTGTTGAGAGAATTTTTTGCAGGTTTGTCCTTGAAGCTTTTCCTGTGAATGGCAGTGCCATTAATTTGAATTTTGGGAAATAAATTTTATTGGTGAGTGAATAGTGCAAAATTTATGCATAAATTTAAATAATTTTAATTTATTTAAATTTAGCAAAAGGAGGAATAAATAATTTAATAAACCAAACTATAGGGTTTTTTTTATTAAATTAAAAAGAGAATGATAATTAAATAAAAGATTTTTAGCAATCTTTATTTAATTAAGAAGAAATGTGATTTTAAATAACACAAATTATTTTAATTGTGTATTTAATTTTAAGATAGAAGTAATAATGATAATAATTAAATAAAACAAAGTTTTTAATTTTGTTTATTTAATTAAGAGAGAAATAATATGATGAAAATGATAATAATTAAATAAAACAAAGTTTTTGATTTTGTTTATTTAATTAGGAGAGAAAAATAGAAGAATTAATAAATGAACTTAATATAAATAAATATTTCTATTTATTTACCAAGTAGAAGAATTTAAGAATAATTAATCAAATAAGTCGTATTCAATTAATTAGATTCTCCAGACCATTTTTATGTGTCTACATGGACAATTTTGGGTTGCAAGTTACATTGGGAAGCATGCAAAATATTGTATTTTAATTTTTAAATTACCAAAAATCAAACTTGGGTGTGGGATTCTTAGAGGTTATATATTTTTGGATTTTATTTAATTTGCATTAATGTTTAGGTAGGAATGAGATGTCAATGATGTGCTTTCCTAACAATTTTAAATTTGAATTCCAATTTGTGAAATGGGAGATTGATTGTGTCGGCTGGTGGAGGCATGCCTTCCTCAATGTTGCAAAAACATGCATTAGGGAGTCAAAATGTGTAATTTATGAAGATTAATTTTTTTTTGACATAGGGGCATGGGTGGAAGAAGTTTCTAGTTGTAGGAGTTAGTGAGGAGAGGAAATTCATTTTAGGCTTGGTTGTTTTGATTTTTGGTTCCAAAATTGTGGAGGTGAGGAAATGGGGCATAGCCTTTCCTAGGAAGAGGTTTTTAGACATTGTGGTTGCAGGTTGGAGGTGTTAAAGAGGAGAAAAGAACTTTGGATGAGGTGTGGTTCAATGTGCAGTTGGTGTTCTAGTAGAAGGTTGGAGGTAGGAGAAGAAAGAAGAAAAGGGATTGGAGAAGACATACAAATGGTTATTTTTTCTATTTATTTTAGACTTATAAGCTTGATTTAGAGTCGTTTCCCATTAGTTCAGATGGATTTTGTGATTATATTTTAGTTTGAATTTGAACCTTTGTAATCTTGATGATTGTTGAGCAATTGAAAATTACATACATGTTGCTAATTTTTGTTGTTTGTAAATTCAATTTCTTAAACAAATTATTGTGTGTTGGAAGTGTGTGTTGAGAGTTTTAGGATCCACCTACATCGCATTGGCATCATTTTAGTTATTGTATCATTTTCATCATTCAAAGAAATTCATCTTACTTCTTGCAAATTCGTATCCAAAATGGGAAGTAATTTTGCACACATTTGTGATGTTGTTTCTTACCAAGGGGAGAATTTTTGTTCAAGGATCGTGCATCATATTAAGCATCTAGTTTTAAGCATCTAATATCAATACAAACACCTTATTGAGGGGAGGCTAAATAGTTTCAATCTCCCACAATATGGGTTACAATTTTTGGCCAAACTTGACATTAAAATCAGGATTTTTCACTAGACATTCACGTTCTTACACCTATAGCAGCTAAACCATTAAGGTTTTGAAGGTGAATCATTTTATTTGTTAGATATTTTGTGTAGATTCTAATTATATTTTTTTAGAAAAATTAAAAAATAAATTATGAATCATTTTATGTAATTTTTAATAACATATTTTCTACTGCAAAAAAGTGATCACACAACTTTTTTTATAGATAGGATTTCTACAATTTATGGGGGGGATCACATGAATTAACTTACTTCTCAATCTGTTTCTCTCCAATATTATGGGAAAAATTTGTTGTACTTTGTGATCAGGTACAAAAGTAGTCCTTAGGGGGTCTATTTGATCAATGGAGTCAATCTTGTAATATCTTGTCTTCACTTGAATACATTTTACCATTTATGTACATTGCTTAATTTCTCTTTTGAAGAGGAAGGTTTTTATTTCCCATTGGATTTTGTCCTTTACTACACTTTATGAGATATTTGTACATGAGTACCTAACATGGCCTAGTATTTGAGACTCACCATTAGTGCATACATTAATCCCTAATTTTCACTTAAGGGGGGGTGTCAGTGTAAATGGAGTCATTATTATACCTAGTTAGCTAATCACCTTTCTAGGATTGACCTATTCACACCTATCTTAAGTTTCTTACCTATTTCTTTAAGTTTGCTTAAGTTTAACTCAAAAAAATTCAAATATCATTTAACTTCCACCCTCCACTTAATTCTATGACATCTAGATAGGTACTAGATGATAATAACATTAATTTATGGTAATTAAATTATACATAATCTACGCTGCTCATAAATCCATGTCTAGCACATAGTGATATTGCTAGTAGTAAACCTATGATAATTCTCACTTTAACTAATCTATTTCCTAATTTCATACATAATTAAAAGTCTAAATTATTTCTTTAAAAATAATGAGAAGCTCTCCACCAAAGAAACACATTATTTCTTTCATCACACATTTACGTCAAAGTTGAGCACCAAGTAAAATTCATTTTATTTGTGTGATTTTATTTGAAACTCATACATATCTAATCAACAATGTTGCACATGTTCATAGATTTTTATAGGATAAAACTATTGCAAGACCATTGTAGGTAAAAATAATTCAAGATTGATTTAATGTAAGTCAATCCATGTAAAAATGTCACTTTCAAGATTTGAACATGAATCTCCACCTTGAAAATCTTATGACATTGTCATTTAAACACAATTCCATTGAAAAATATTGTAATAAATATTAATAATATAATTAGTATATTAATGTTAATATCTATATTAAATTATTGATTATAAATTTTTTATATGTATATATTGCATTGTATTATAATTAATGTGATAATATTATATGAATATAATTTAATTAATATAGTAATTAAAATAGTAAATTATATCAATAAATTGACAATGTTACACTTCTCATTTTAAAAATACAATATTAAAAGGTAAATTTTAATCTAGGATGTATAATTTCTTGGTATCATTAATAACCACATTAGTTATATTATAGCTTTAGAGATAAATTTTGGTATCACATTTTACTTATGGACTGAAATATAAAGATTGTAGTGGCTATCATAATACCCACCAATACAAATAAGTCAGTTGACAGATAAACATCTTGTTAAGGAGGCTGCTTCTTGGAGAGCATGTAGAGTATTTGTCTTTTGGGCGTTTAAGTTTTTGTTATCAGTGTTGTTCAATATCTTCTTTCAACAGATATCCTTATTGTATTTGTTGTAATTACTGCTACTGTAGTAGCATGTTTTCATATTGTAGAACTGCTATTATTATTACTGTTGTAGCAACATGTTTTACCTTCTTTATTCTTTGTACATTCTAATGGTGATCTGTTTGACATCAATGTCTTGTGTTTCTATTTTCTGACAAATATAATTTTATTTATTCTTCTTTATCCAACTATATATATATATATATATATATATATATATATATTTCAATTCAAAATCACAAACCAAATTACTTCACAAATACTAAATACTACCGACATTTATTACCCAATTGCATGTACCAATCATATTTCAATTCCAAAACCCTAAAGCCAGGCTACTTTTATGGCTTGGTTATTGATTGCAAATCTCTTGGAGTCAAGCAGAGGGGTGGTCCACAAGTTACAATGAGCGCGTGGGGAATGAAACCAGATTAAATATATCTCTTGCAGTCTTAAATTCTTGAGCACGCTGCTGCATTCCCCTTGAAATTATAGTTGTAACTCTCCCATTTGTAATTTCCCAAAGCCACGCACCATCCTCCGGAATAAGCGCTAATACTGGGGTTTAATCGTTAGAACGAACAATGTCTATGTCAACCCAGTCCATAAAGGATCATATTAACCCAGTTTATTTTTTAAATATAAAATGTAATTTAATTTTAAAATTATTATTTATTTTAAATTGTTCTATATTTTTAGGATAAATATTCAAATAAAGTAAAATAAAATAGTTGGCATGTGTTTTTCACAGTTCATGAGTGTCATCTGAAAGATTAAAAAAGATACATAGTTGAATCCGAAAGCTTGCTCTACAAAATAAAATAAGTTAAATAAATTTAATTATTAAATTTTAGTTGACAATTTATAATTCAATACAATTATTTTTTCTATATATTGTGATATAATTGATATATTTATATATTATTGTATTTATGTATGTATGTATTTTATATATAATTATTTTCCATTTTATTTGATTGTTTCATAAATATAAAGATTGAAGCATAATTATCAATTTTTAAAATTACACTTAAATGGTCAAAGATTGTAATATAAAATTATGTAGAAACAAATATTTGATAGGCAGGTTAATGTTAAGATATGAAGCCATAGGACACATTGATTTTTCCCTCCAATTATTTGTCTATTCATATTCTTCTTTGGTGTGAAATGTAACACTATATATGCTGCACATCTCATTGTAAAAACACTTTTTGATAGTAATAAGAATTCCTTTATTCAGTGTGGGTGTAGCCATATTTTGGTGAACCACAATAAATACTGGTGTCTAATTTTGTTTATGTTTTTCTTATCTATTTATACTCTATTTTTTCACTTCTATTTTACTCTTATGTCATTTACAATTTGTATTAGAGATGTACGGTGATGGTATAACTGATTGAGAAAATCAGTGTTCGATTTTTGAGTCATGGAGGAAGTGAAGATTGAGAAATTTTTAGGTCAAAATTTCGGTTTGTGGAAGGTGCAATTGGAGTCATTGCTGATAAAGCAGGACCTCTCACTTGTGCTTGAAGGGAAAGTAAAGAAGCCAAGTTCGATGCTAGATGAAGAGTGGGAGAAGCTGGATAAGAAAGAAAAAGATAAGATTTTCCTCTCACTGTCCAGTAACATATTGTTTAATGTTTCAGCAGAGAAAACTTCCAAAGAATTGTTGGAAAAATTTTCCTCGATGTATGAGACTACTTCAGTGTCTAATAAAGTATTTATTATGAAGAGGCTATATAACCTGAAAATGAAAGGTCAAATTGTGTCTAACCATCTTAATGAGTTTAACACATTGGTTACCCAATTAGTTTCAATGGGTATTAGCCTGGATGATGAGATTAAAGCAATCTTATTATTGTTTTCATTACCTAATAGTTGGGAAGGAGTTGTAATGGCTATGAGCACTTCAGTGAAAAAAACAAATAAATTGAAGTTTGATGACATAGCAGCTACAATTCTCAGCGAAGATATGTGAAGAAAGAACCAAGAAACTTCTTCTGGTGAAGCCCTAACTACTATTAGTAGAGGAAGGCTTCAAAATAGAGGAAAGGATAATAATAGAAGAAGATCAAAATCTGCTAAAAGGTCAAAATCTAGAGGAATAATCTTTGACTATTGGTTTTGCAGTAAGGCTAGCCACACTAAAAGAAATTGTTATTCCTAGAAGAAGGCACAAGAGAAGGTAAGAGATAGCGAGGCTAATATTGTCTATGATAAGGATGATAGTGTTGGTTTTAGCCACAAGTGAATCTATTTCATATTTGTTGGTTTTAGACTCTAGTGCCTCCTTTCATGCCACCTCTTATATGGAGGCCTTCACAAACTATCAAGAAGGAAAGTTTGTAAAAGTTTATTTGGGGGATAATAAATCATGTGAGATCATTGGAAAAGTTGATGTTATGCTGCAATCATAGAATAGAGGGAAATGGATTTTACAAGATGTTAGACATGTACCAAAACTTAAGAGAAATCTAATTTTTGTAAGCCAACTTTTTACTGAATGTTGTAATATGCTTTTCTCCTTAGAATCATGGAAAGTAACTATGGGAGCCTTGCAAATTGCCAAAGGAAATAAGGTGGGAAGTCTATATGTATTCGAAAATGACTCTTAGGTGGGAGCTGCGATGTCAATGATGGACAAGAAAACTAAGCTTTGGAATCAAAGGCTCAGACATATGAGTAGGAAGGGCCTTGAAGTGATGATCAAAAGAGAACAATTATCAGGTTTGAAATCCATGGATTTGGAATTTTTCCAACATTGTCTTTATGGCAAGCAAAAGTGGATTAGCTTCTTGAACATGGGTTGTGAAAAGAATACCTCACCTTTGGAGCTTGTTTACCTGGATTTCTTTGGACCGACTGAGGTAACCTCTGTTAGAGGAGCTAACTATTTTTTAAATTTCCTTGATGATTGCACTAGGAGGGTCTAGATTTTTATGCTCAATAAGAAATATAAAGTCTTTAGTAAACTCAAAATTTCTAAAGCTTTAGTTGAAAATCAGAGTGGCCATAACATCAACTATGTTGCAAACAAATAATGGTAGCGATTTTTTCTCACTAGATTTTGATAATTTTTGTGTGGAAAATGGTATTCAAAGAATCAAAGTTGTTACTTTTACACCTCAAGAAAATGGGGTTGTAGAGAGGTCAAGTAGAACAATTTTGGAAAAAACACGATGCATGCTTTCCAATGATGGATTGGGAAAAGAGTTTTGGGCTAAAGATTGAAATAAAACAAAGTATTTAATTAACCAAAGCCCTTTATCTTGGTTGGATTTTGGTATTTCAAAGGAGGAGTGGCTTGAAAAGTGAATCTCCTATTCACATCTTCGGGTATTCAGATGTGAAGCTTTCACATATGTCCCTAAGAAGAAGAGGACCAATTTGGATCCCAAATCATAGAAGTGTATTTTTGTTGGGTATGGAGAGGATCAATATGGATTCAAGTTGTGGGATCTCTTCACCAAAAAGATCACTCGCATTTTGGATGTCATCTTGAATGAAAAAGTCTTCCCAGGTTTGCATAAAAAAAATACATCTTCAAATGAATATATATCAGTAGATTTGTTTGACAATGATATTACCAAGCAAACCTTTGTTTCATTTTCATAGCCATTAAATGTAAGTTTTGTATCTTCAAACACTAGTGCCCCTCATTCCACTTGTCTGTAGCCACAAACTATGCTAATGGAGCCTCCCACAATTGGTTTTCTGCCTTCTTTCAGTACTACACAACCCTCATATGTTGGTGCCCCTCCAAATCTTGCACACCATTCATATGGTAGTTTGCAACTTTTTGAAACTAATACAAAGCTTCAAAATCATATACCTCTAGTTGCTAATACACATCCACCCTTGGATTATGCACAACCTATAGTCTCACACGTTGGCACTCCTAATATGCTTACACAACCTATTAAAAATTTCATTCAACAATCTCAAGTTTCTTCACAACTGTCTTCAGGTAATATGCAGGTTTCATCACATGATACATAGCCATCTCAGTCAATAGCACTTGGACCTATGTTTCCCTTGGGGTAGAACATTGGTAAATTTGCACAAGCATAAGGAAATGTGCAGATGAAGGGGACTATGCAACAGGGAAGTGTACAAAGGAAAAGTTATGAGGCCACTATTTATAACAGAGATAATTTGCAAAGTCAAATAGAAAAAGTTCAAGACCAGTTACATAAGATGAATCTGGATTATTCAAATTTGCAACAAGAGGATTCTCACTTAAGGTCTACTTGGGAGAGGAGACGCCCTTCTAAATTCTTAGATTATGAATTATTGTATTTAGAGGAGTCAGAGCCTGAACTTTTGATTTCTAATCAACCTGAACCTGCTACTTACAAAGAGGCTTGCAAGGAAATTGATTATGCAAAATGGCAAGAGGTGATGCAAGATGAAATGAATTCATTGCAAGCTAATAGCACTCAGGATTTAGTGTTGCTTCCACCTAAGAGAAGACCCTTAAAGAATTGTTGGGTATACAAGTTGCAAGAGGAGGATGGAGGCAAGAAATTTTATCATGCTAGACTAGTTGTCAAGGGGTATGATCAATAGAAAGGCATAAATTTTAATGATATTTTCTCCCCAGTTGTGAGAATGACCACAAATAGTGTAGTTTTGGGATTGGTTGTAGTTTATGATCTTGAACTTGACCAATTTGATGTCAAGACATCCTTTCTACATGGTGATGTTGATGAAGAGTTGTACATGGAGCAACTAGAAGGATTTAAAAAAACAAGGACAGGAACATCTTTATTATAGGTTGAAGCATAGCTTGTATGGGCTCAAGCAAGCCATATGACAATGGTATCTCAAGTTTGATCACTTCATGATTGAGAAAAACTTCTTAAGGTGTGAGTCAGATCCTTGTTTCTATTATAAACAACTTCCTAATGGTGAGTTTTTATTCTCTTCCTCTATGTTGATGACATGTTGGTATCTGGTACTAGTATGAGGATTGTTTCTGAGTTGAAGGAATAATTAGCTAAGATATTTTCAATGAAAAACTTAGGTGCAACTAAGAAAATTCTTGGAATGACCATCACTAGGGATAAACAAAAGGAGATCAAATTTTCACAAAAGGCGTATATTGAAAAGGTTGGTGATAGGTTTGTATGGCTAATGCGAAGGTTGTTTCTTCTCCTCTTTCTACGCTTTTTGTTTATCTTCTTATTTGTTTCCTAAAACACAACAGGAGAAGAAGTTTATGGAAGGTATCCCTTATAAAACTACCATTGGCAGTATTATGTATGCTATGGTCTCCACTCATCCTGATATTGCTCATGTAGTGGGAGTTGTGAGCAGGTTCATGAGCAATCCTAGAAAGCCTCATTGGGAAGCAGTCAAATGGGTATTAGGGTATATTAAGGGTACTTTTGATTATGCTTTATTTTTGGTGGAAATAATGTATAATTGTGAGGTTTCACTAATTCTGATCTTGCAGGAGATTTAGATAAATAGAGATCTACTACTAGCTATGTTCTCATGTTTGTTGGAGTTGCCATTAGTTGAGTCTCAAGGCTGAAACATTTTGTTTCTTTTTCTTCTGCTAAAGCTGAGTATATGGATCTTTCTAAAGGTGCTAGGGATTTGCTTTGGTTACAACGATTGTTTAGTGATTTGAGATGTCAACAAAATGATTATGTTGTATTTTTTCATAGTTGTAACTCCATTTTTATGGCTCAAATCATTCATCTCAGTGTCATTCTAAACATATTGACATACATGCTCATTTCATTCATCATGTGGTGGAAGAGGGCAAGTTACAAATTGCAAAAAATAGTACAAAGGTCAATCCAACAGATATCTTAACCAAGGTTGTTCCCAAAGAGAAGTTTAAATGTGTTAGGACTTCTCTTGGTCTAGTTAAGAAGAAGTGACAAGTTTAGAGCAAGGGAATGTTTGGCGAGTTGTAGCATCTGTTGGACTTCAAGAGGGAGATTATTAAGAGATGAATTCCAACAGTCACATTGATTTTTCCCTCCAATTATTTGTTTATTCATATTCTTCTTTGGTGTGATATGTAACATTATATATGCTACACATCTCATTGTAAAAACACTTTTTTATAGTAATAAGAATTCCTTTGCTCAGTGTAGGTGTAGCCATATTTTGGTGAACCATGATAAATACCGGTGTCTAATTTTGTTTATGTTTTTCTTATATATTTATACTCTATTTTTTGCACTTCTATTTCACTCTTATGTCATTTATAGCTAACTTGTGAAGGTATCACTTAGATTTGATTAATTTTTTCAAAAAAAATGGAATAAAAGAACTCACAAGAGACACATCTTTAAAAATAAAAATAAAATTAACCAAACTTACAACTAAGTGAGGTGAAAATATCCAAAAATATAAAAATTAAAAAATAATTAACATTTTTAAAAATTAAACTCAAATAGTCAAATATTATCATCTAAAAGTATGTAGAAAGAAATATTGAAATTAATCCCAACTACTTGTCCACCTTCATTTATTCCTTTGTAGACCACTTCCTCTCTTGTCATCTACATTATCTTAGCCCATGCATGCAAGATATCTTACTCCAACTAAGATCAATATTATTGTTCTTTCCCATTCACTACATCAGGACAATTTTGCCTATGAATTAATTGTTAAATCTATCCTCAAATCTTATCCAATGTTGGAAAAGTATTTATAATTAATTGTAATTAATATCTTTGTTTTGGATTTTTTGTTGGGATATACATTGATTTAATAGATCTTTTTGGAAATGAAAATTGTTGTAAGAGAGTAGTTAATATATTGTTGTAGCAACAACTCTTCAAAAATGGGGTAATATTTTGTATGAAGATATATGAGTGCCCTACTATAGCAATATCTTGAATAAGCAATCAAAAAATAGGGGATATTTTCATGTTAGTTTCTAAATGTATGAAAAGAGAAACAACTCTATTTATCATTTGTAAAAATAAAGACGTTTGTAGATTTTGAAATGGTTGACATATAAATTATTTTTAGTTTATCTTCTATTTCATCTTTGAGTTTTCTGCTCTTTGTTTTGAATTTTTTTTTGTTCCTCTACCTCTTCCTTTAATTGGTATTAAAGTAGGTTTATCACAACAATGATTTTCAAAACTAAGGTTTTCAAAAAAGGTTTTTTCAAAGAGACAAGTTTTTATAGTCAATAATGGTAGCAAGCACAAGCTTAACCAACACACAAATCCCACATTTTAAAGAAAAGAATTATGATTATTGGGAAATCACTATGAAAGATTTATTTTTTCTCTCATGATATTTGGGATCTTGTTGAGAATGGATTTTTAGATCCATCTGATGTGACAACATACAATGCATTGACTCAAGCATAGAATGATTTCTTTAAAGATAATAAAAAGAAGGATTCCGAGGATCTATTTTATATTTTCATTATTGTAAG
Source organism: Sequoia sempervirens (assembly GCA_007258455.2). NCBI lineage: Eukaryota > Viridiplantae > Streptophyta > Pinopsida > Cupressales > Cupressaceae > Sequoia > Sequoia sempervirens. Next base: position 32,294 of record VDFB02065897.1, read on the forward strand.
AAGTATGGGCATTATTCAGATGAGTGTAGGAAGAAACTATATGACTTTAGCATACCAAATGCAAACTTCACAAAAGAAAATAAAAAATAGGGTAATATATTCATACCATGCAATGTAGCACAAAAAAATAGAAGGATGTATGGTTCTTAGACTTAGGTTGCAACAATCACATGAACAAGAACCTATAAATTTTCTCAAGTTTAGATCAAAATGTAAAATTTGATGTCACATTGGGTAATGACAATGAAGTATTGGTTATGGGTAAAGGAAACATCAACATTCTAACTAAACAAAGGGAGAAGAAGTATATTTTAGATGTGTATTTTGTGCCTGGTCTAAAACACAATCTAATGAGCATTGGAAAACTTGTTCAAAAGGCATATAAAGTTTTCATTAAAAATATAGAATGCATTTTTTTGGATAATTTCCAAGTAACCAACTCATTGCATAGTCAAAATGATAAGTAATGAAATGTTTATGCTAAATATTAAGTCATATTTAAAGGTGAGAAAAAAAATCTCTATAAAAAATATTGGTGCATATGTGAGGGGACTGGTGGTAGGGTTTCATTGGCTGGCTATGGAGGAGAATCAACCCTTTTCCATATTCAATCATTATTCCTTTTGGTGTACAACATTCTCATTTTGTGCCTAGTGGTATTCTCATTTACTCTATTTTCCATAGGTGTGATGGGGGAATCCCTCTAGTCGATCCACTTGCAGGATCCCACATGTGTGGCCTCTTGGAGTTAACTCAAAATGATGGGCATGGATACAAATCCCCTAGACAGTTCTATTAACTAGACTTCCAAAGCATATGAAAATAATGTGCCTCCCAAATCTTTGAGAGACATTATTGTAGGAGAATGAAGTCAACTTTCATAGGGTGCCAAATATTTTCTCAAGGGAGTTGGTGAATTTGAGGAAGATGGAGGGGAGGAAAAAGGTAAGCACCTTTGATTTTCTCCTTTGAAGGCTATGTTGATTCCTAATAAAACCCTAGATGAAGCAATTGCTGAAGAAGATGGTAGGCTTTTGAAAATTGCTATATTTTTTATTGTCATCGATACCAGTAGCATTCCAACAAGGAAATAGATGGAGGAATGGTTCCATGATATTTGGGAAAATAAATTAGGGTTTCAATTTTACTACTGTCCTATGGTGAAAAAGGGATTGTATGTCATTTTATTTAACAACATAAATCATAAGATGAGATAATAAAAAATAGTTTTGGAATGTTGGGAAAGTAATCTTCCATGCTCTAGCATGGCTTCCTAAGGTATTAGAAGAGGAGGTATTGGCACTCTCTAGCCCTAGATGGTTGGTTATTAAACATGTTCCTCCCTGTCTTTGGAAATTTTTTTTGCTTCTCTTGGAACCATATGGAAATATGCTAAAAATAGATGGTACCAAAGCCCATCTCTCGCATTCTGATGCATGGGCCTTGGTATCCCTATCTCTAGGGGTGGATCTTTTAGAGATTTTGGAAATAAAACTGAAAACTAGTCATGTATTTTGTGAATTAGAAACTCTAGGTGGGATTAATGCTTGTTATTTAGGTAGACGAGAAGGCCACATCAGAAGAAATTTCCAATTAATAAGGAATAAACCTAACAATAATTTAGCCTTTGGTAGAAATAGTAGAAATGAAATGCAACCCTTGACAATGGATGGGTGGGCAAAAGGAAGTGAAAGAACTATGGAATGTAGTCCTACTCTGGAGGAATTAGATAAGAGATACTCCCCCTAAAACCCTAAAAATAATAATAAGATAAAAAATGATTCACCTCAGTAGGTGAATGTGGAAGCAACCAAAACTAACAAAGATGACTTCTGGGTGGAGGATAGCTTGACATCTTTAATCCAATAAATTTATAATAGTATGGTGAATGGGATCTTAGAGAGAAAGAAATTATGAAAGAAAGGAAGGACTTTGAACCTTCCCAATAAATGAGTTCAAATGAACCAGTAAATAATGTCAAATTAAATGCACAACAACTGGCTCTACAAAAAATAAGGAAATCATCAAAAACTAAGGAGAATAATTTAAAACCAACCAAAGAGATTTACTCCTTTGACTCTAAATATTTTAAGATAGTATAGTGGAATCCCAAAATGATGGTTTCCCGTTAGAAACAAGAGGGGAGGAGCCAATACATACTACTATGCAAAGCAAGACCCTAGTACCTGTAAAACACAAAGAACACACACATTAGAAGATTGAAATGCAAGTTAGAATCTAAGTTCCCAGTGAAATCCATTTACAAAGTTTAAATTAGAAAATGAGATGAAGAACACAATAAGAAAAAAATAAAGAAAGATCAAATCCTAATTAAACAAGCAAACTCTTGATCCCATGGGGGAATTGGTGCCAATTTGATGTGAAAATTGGCCCTTTCCCAACTCCTATGATGCAAGTTTGATCAGTGATGAAGAGTGATCCACTTTCTTGATGATTGAAGTGTGCTCCAAGATGAAAATATACATAACCTAGCTAAGATTGGATAAAAATGGATGAGAATTTCCATGGATTTGAGTATAATAACTTTGCTCAAATTATGGATGCTAAAATGAGAAATGAAGCCTCTTATTTATAGAATGAAAAGTTGGAGAAATTTCCCAAAATGGAGCAATGTGGGATTAACTTTCAACCAATGGTAAGGTGCCACTTGTCAAGAGATGAATGAATGAAGGATGTCCACATTTTGATGAATGTGCCCATCAATGCAATATTTGAAATTTGAAAATGTTGAAATGACAAGGTGGAGGGAGAGTCAAATGGTAATGGCCACTTGCTCAATGCAAAGGACTTGTAAGATGAAATAAATGTCTTGTTGGAAGGACTAAGTCCACTTGGATTTGAATTCAAATTTGAAGGAATATTCTCTATTATGTCCATGTTGAGAGAAAATAGGGATTTAATAAATGAATTAAATGTATTTTCATGTGCAATTGGAAAAAGCTAGAGCATGGGACATGAATTAGGATTAAATTAATCAAAGGTTAATTAATTTAATGAAGGATTAGATGATGTGACAAATTTTACTTAGATTTATGGGTTGATTTAAATCAAATATGAGAAGAATATGATAAAAGGATTAATTAAATAAGGATTTTGGATTTATTTAATTAAAGGAGTTGAAGTTAAATTAAATCAAATAAGGTTTTAATTTATTTAATTTAATGAGATAGAATTTAGGGATTTAATCAAATAAAATTCATTATTTAATTAAATAGGGATAATTAGATCAAGCTGATTGATTTAATTAACAAGAAAGAATGACTTAATCAGATAAATGATTTATTGAATTAAGAGAGGAAGATTGATGAATTTAATCAAATAAGGGTATTCGATTAAATGGTTAGACTGAGGGATGATTTAGGATAAAATGGTGTTAGTAGTTGGGATCAGATGTGCAATGTCAATCGGTACATTTTCTATGTCTACAACTACTAGAATTTAAGTTGATTCTTTAGAGAAAGAGGTTTGTCCTCAAGATTCTGAAATGGATCTAGAGGGAGTACAATTTGATGGAATTGATGTGCATCTCGAAGACCTACATTCAAATGGTTTGGAGGGTGGAATAGAACCACATGTTTCCCTCAACACTATGTATTTTGTGAATGGTAATGAAAAAGTGGATGAAATACTGGTCCCTAATCTACCAATGAATCCTTCTAAAACCTTTAGTGGATTTGTAAGTTTAGATGTATTTACATCCTAATCAGGCATGGATTCTACAAATGACCTAGGGATGTTCTCTACTAAGGAGACCACTGATGGGGAGGAGACTCCCATGGAGGTCATAATAAAAAAGATCCATAGGTATAGAAAGAAGAAAGGGATGGATAATATTAAACTCCCCTAGATAAAGACCCCAATTAGCTCCCAAAGGACAAAAGAAAGAAACTCAATGGGGTTGTCTTGCCTCCCATTGCTAAAATAATGGAAGTAGAGAATAGGCTCCCCAAATTATTTGATCATTCCAAATGTGATAAGGGGCCCCCACCTAATGAACAAACATAATGGACCATGCTAATTGCATCTCCTGGAATGTGAGGGATCTTGAAAGCCTAGATAGGAAACATGTTGCTAGAAGGTTCCTATCACAAAAGAAGGAAAAGGACTTTGTCCTATTGCATGAGGTTAAAGCCATTGACTTCATCCTAGAAACTAGTCTAAAGGTGATATAGAAAGAAACAACCTAGTTTGTTAGCAAACATGAAAAGGGAAAAAGGGGGGCTTTAATTATGATGGAAAATAATTCTAGACTCAGTTTGTTGGCAGCTATGGAACCTCCCCTTGCAACTAGGCTATCTGGGTGATTATTAGGAAGAAAGAAAGCTACTTTGGGATTTTATCAATGTATTCCCCTAATGACTATAAGGATTAGATCAGTCTTTGGAATTGGCTTTACAATTTGCAAGATATCCCCTTGATAATTGGGGGAACTTTAACTTTTTTGAGAGAGGGGAAGAAAAGTGAGGTGTATTAAGGTAGGATTGGAATGGAAATGAGAGATATTATTGGCTAAGAATGAAATATAAATTAAAAATTGAAGACCCAATTGAATGGAAAAAGAAAGACTACAAAATCATTTGGTTTACATGGTGTAATTTTTAGAAAAGAGGTAGGAGAATCTATTGTAGGCTTGAAAAATTCTACATGAGTAAGGCCTTGTTCTCAGCCATCCCAATGAAAGAGGGTTGTAAGGTTGAAGTGACTTTGTACTTATTATTTGATCATCACCCAATAAGGGCCAATTTCTATTACAAGGAAGGTGTGGAAAAAGTTACTATAAATAATAATGGTTTCTTCTTGAATACCAACATCCTTAAGGACAAAGACTATATAAATGTCATAATATCCCTCATGCTAATCAACAAGTGGTTGCACCAAAACTTATCCCCCATTGAAAGATGGGATTTGAATACAAAAGGATGGAAAATCTTGTTCCAAACAATTGGAAAGAAGAGAGCCAAAGATAATATGAGGGAGACTCTCCTTTAGGATAAACTTCTACAAGTAAAAAAAGAAGTGTAGGTGAACCCCACTGATGAATGAATTACAAATAGGTTGGTTATGGCCAAAAATAGCCCGAGGAGGATTAAAAACAACAAAATATAGGGTCTGAAAGTAAGATAGATAAAATGAACTATCTAGAGAATTGAGATAAAGGCACAAAATCCTTCTTCAGATATATTAAGGAGAAGCAAGCAAGAGAAAATATTGATCAGACTACTATAAATGATACCACCTTGGTAAATCAAGATGAGATAAGAGAGAAATTCTTTCATTTTTACAATAAATTCTTCTCTCTTGAAGGTGGTAGTGAGGCTAATTCTAAGGCCAGGGAGTACATAAAGAAATTTGTTCCAAAGAGGATTAGTAAAGATATGAAAATAGAATTGGGGAAAGAGATCTCCTAAGAGGAAGTTAGAAAATCCATACTCTTCCTCAAAGATGACAAATCTCCAGGTGTAGATTGCCTCCCTACAAAATTCCACAAAGCCTTTTTGGATTGGGTGTGTGAAGACCTATTTCTTGTATACAAGGAAGCTATTAAAAGAGGATAACTTGGTAGGGAAATCAATAAGGGAATTATTAAACTAATTCCAAAACATGGGGATAAATCCTTAGTTAAAAATTGGAGACCTATTACCCTACTCAATATTTCCTATAAGGTTTTGGAAAAAATACTTGCAGATAGGGTGGCTCTCATCCGTTCTTCTATCATAAAATCTACACAGACAAGCTTCATTAAGGGGTGATACATATTGGAAAATCTTATCACTAGTTGGGAAGTGATGAATTGGGTGAAGTAAACAAAATAGGAAGTTGCAATGCTTCTACTTGATTTTGAAAAGGCATATGATAGAATTGAGTGGGACTTTGTACTTTTGGTCTTGAAGGCCTTTAGGTTTCCTAGGCCCTTTTTTTATATGGTCAAAACCCTCTTTCATGATGCAACTACTCAGGTAGAAGTCAATGGGATTCTTACCCAATAAATCCCCATTGAAAGATCCATAAGATAGGGATGCCCACTTGTACTAGGATTATTTGTAATAGCTTTAGATCCATTGCATTATGTTTTAAGGGAAAACTCAACAATTCCAATGGTAAAGAACATCATCGTACGAGATAAAATGATCTCCTAAATCTACAATGTTTCAATGACACCTCAATTCTTATGAACCTAGACAAGGATAATCTTGCAAACCTAATGGGGAAACTAGATATCTTATGTCTAGCCTTGGGGAAAAAGTTTCCCCTAGAAAATTTTTCCTTTTAGGGTGGAAAGATGAACCACTAGATTGGGTTAATAAATTTGGACTTCGGTGGGGTGGACACCAAAAGTAGGTAAGATATTTGGGTATCCCCTAAGTTGTGGATCCCAATGTAAAGGAGATGTGACTTTTGATAAGGGAAAAGATAGAAAAAAATAGCTAAGTGGAACAGACAATTTCTATCCTTGGCTAGTAGGTTTCAAGCCTATCAAAAGATTCTTTCATCATACATCATATACTTTGCTCTGTTTGGTTTTATTCATACTAGATTAATGATATTAAAAAAAGGACAAGATCCTTCTTGTGGTTTGATGGTAAAGGCAAGAGGAAAAGGCACTCGGTGAAATGGGAATGGTGCATTATTAAAAAACTTAAGGGAGGCCTAGGGCTAAAAGATCCGAGGTTGCAAGGTATTGCCTTGGTTGTGAAGTGGGTGATTGGAGCATTGGAAGGAGGGGAGCCTTGGAAGGTGTTAATTAGAAAAATATCCTCAGTGTTGTCCCCAAACATGCAAAAACATGGAAATATCTTCTACTTAGTGATATTCTAAGTAGTGAATGGACTATTTCACTTGTAGGTTCCAATGTCTTTAGAACCATTTGGAAAGCCTATGAAATAATGAAAAAGTACCTAGTGAACTTCCACTTCACGAAAAGTGATAATAGGATTATCTAGATCAATAGGTCAATAGGGTGGAATTTAAAACATAAAGGGAAACCACTTGCATTATTCCAAGGCTGCTCAACAAGAGGTTGGGCCCATAAAGGAATTCAATTAGTCAAGGATATTCTGAAGGATGGTAAATTAAAATATTGGAATGACTTGAGCTTTGAGTTCAATATTCCTCAAAGCAATTGGAGGACCTACATAGTCATAAGGGAAGCCTAAAATAAGATAAAATTCTTAGTGGAAACTAAAAATGACATTTCTCAATTTAAAGAATTCCAATGGAAAAATTACAATAATATAATGAAAACTAAAGCTAAAGAAATGTACTCCATGTTAATAGAAAAAGTTGATTTAACATACCATTTGAACCTAACTTGGAAACTTAATTTGAACAAAAATTAGTGGCAAAATATTTTCCAGAATAACTAGTGTAAATAGGTGGAGGCAAAGAAATGCTATTTTAGATGGCTTCTAATAATCTAGAAACTCTCCTTCAAGAGTAAATTGGATGACATTTATATATGTAGATTATGTAGAATACCTAAGACAATCAACCACATTTTCTTTGATTGCACTTTTGCTAAAGAAATCTAGAAGTTGTTATGTAATGAGAAAAATATTTAGGGAAACAATGGTCAACCCTTGTTTGAAAATATCTTATTTAATCACAATGTAAAAATGGGGAAAATTTTTGCTCTATTTTGGATTTTCCTTTCATCTGACATATTTTGGGCCATTTGGAGAGAAAGGAATGAAGAAATGTTTCAAGGAAGGAAGAGGGTGCTTACTTTGAAACTCTTGAAGGGAAAATTTTGGAAGTACCTGGAGAATAGAGAAATAACAATTGGTATTCTTGAGGCTAGGTATGGAAATATGTGGCCTGAAGGACACCTCGAGGTGGATTTTTTCTTAAGATCTCTACAAAAATTTTAGATGGACCTCTAAGAGGGATAGCAAAATAAACTAGACAAGGCTTAGCACAAGGAGGGACACACGGGAAGGCCTTCTGTAGAAGAAATGGCAGTATCAAAGGCACTGGTAGCAATGAAAGTTGGTAATAGGATAGGGTAAAGCCAAATGAAGGACAACAACCATGTTTTGTATCCTTTTCTTTTGTGATCTCTAGTAGATATGTGTTTAGGATAATAGAATATACTTGTAAAGATAGTATATAATACAACTAATGTAATTAATGGTAATATAATTTGATGTAACTGATGGTAACAGACTTGGCTTTTGCAACTCCATTTTGATCTCATGTAATATGGTATAAACTGTTGATATTTTGTAATGAGGGGTGGTCTAGGAGCTATCATTTTGATGAATATTTGTTAAATGTAATCTATATATGCTTCTTCCACTATACTTAACATAACAAAAAGTCATATTTGCATGTGGAATATGTTCAAGTACAACCCATAATGAACTCACAAGTGGATAAACAAGAAGTTTCAATAGTCACATAAACAATCAAGTTGAAGTAGAATTAAAAGATGAAAATTGGTTATGGAACCTAAGATTTGGGCATCTCAACTTTGGAGGTCTAAACCAACTAAATATGAAAGAGTCTAGTAATTTTTTTTCCATTAATAAAGAAACCACAAAGAGTTTGTGAAGGATGCATCTTAGGAAAAAAACATAGAGAAACATTTCTAGTTGGCAATTCAATTAGAGCAAAAGCACCTTTGGAGATTATGCATTCATATTTTTGTGGACCTATGCAAACACCCTCAATTGGTGGAAGTTTCTACTTTTTTATTTTCATTTAATATTTTTCAAGGAAAACATGGGTTTACTTCATAAAGAAAAATAATGAAGTGTTTGATTTCTTCCATCAATTCAAGCCTCTTGTAGAAAATAAAAGTGGACATCAAATCAAAGCATTTAGAACATATATAGGTGGTGAATACATCTCAAATGAATTTCTAAATTTTTGCAAAGATCATAGAATTAACAAGCAATCCAAAACTAGATACACACCTCAAAAAAATTGGGTAGATGAAAAAAAGTAGAACAATCATGGAAATGACAAGAAGCATGTTGAAAGAAAAACATGGTTTTCAAATGAATATTGGGCTGAAGTTAAAGCTTGTGCAACATATATTATGAATACATGTCCAAGCAAGAGTTTGAAGAACATTATTCTAGAAGAAGGATGATGGATTGGAAGAAAACATAATGTTACTAAACCATTGATTTTTGGCTCTCTAGGACTTCTCTAGGTCTTTTAGGGTTTTTCACCTAAAAGGAGAGAGGTAGGGCCAAAAATGCTAACTAGTTCATTCAAATTATGCTATGTGTGATGTTATTAAGACTAAATAAGATGATCTAAATGCAATTTAATAATCTAAAAAATAGATTATGAATGCAAAATTAATATCTATGTTATGTTTGAAAACATAGCGTTGTTTGAAAAAATGCTTTAAAGAATGAACAAAATGAAAATTAAACTAAATAGTAGGTTGTTTCTCAGAGTGGTGCACATGGTAAACTAGAGATGACTGGAAAATAATTTTAAAAACTGATGAAACTTGACTTTAGGTTGACTGGGAATTATTTGCCACCTTGGATGAATCAGTCCTAGATCGAGACTTTTCTACACAAAAGTTGTTTTATGACAATTGAGGATCTATATTTTTATTTAACTCATATATACACCTCAAGAGGGACTCATTAACCATGCATGGAAAATCATTCCACTTTCAAATTTTTGCAACTTCAAAGTTTTTTCTTGCACCTTGACACTTGTACAAAAATTTTTGATGGAAAAATGACTTTGAATCTCAAAAAATTCTTGTAAAATAGCTTAATATTATTTGTCTAATGGGGGATTTTCCTTAATAAAAACCCATTCAGGTAATTAAACCAAAATATGAAGGAATAGAATGAAACATGCAATAATGGAATAGATTACTTCCATGATGGTAGATCTTGAAAGTCTGCAACAAAACATATAGAATCTACATGGATATCTTGGAAGTTAAATTGATGTCTTACAATGTGCAAGCCTAACCCAATTAATTTGTGACAAAATATTAGAGAATAAATGATTAGAGATGAGGAGATTATCGGGGATAGAGGCTAAGGGGTAAAATCACATATTTATAAACACGTGTGCCTTAGTTAACCATTCATACCTCATCACAGTTGACATCAAAGTGTTTTTAAATAAAAACCTGAAAGGAAAATTTAAAATTTTGAATTTGGAGCCAAGTGGGGACTCATTCATCACCACATGGTGAATGGGTCCCACCTAGGACCTAAAAATAGGTGTAGGAATTAAGTTGTATGTCCAATTTATCATGAATTAATCCCATGTCAAGCAAAGTTTCCTTTTTCTATGACACACTCACATGAGAGTATTTGGATGTGTGGAATATGCACATGTGCTAAATGAGTTAAGTAGAAAATTAGACAACAAAGGAGAAAAATGTATTTTTTTGGATATAGTGATGAATCCAAGGCATAAAAACTCTATAATCCAATAACCAAAAAATTATAATTAGTAGAGATGTGGATTTTTTAGAAGATGAAACATAGGATGGAAGTTTGCAAAAAACAATCAATATAGCAACCAACTTACCATAAGAATATAAATAAGTTTTTATACTACTAGGTACTCCAAATGTGGCTCCTTCCACACCCATTCATGGTAAACAAAGTGGAAAAAAATTGATAGCATCATAAAATGTAAGGATAGTAAAATCCATCTCAAAGAGGCATTCAAGGTGCGGGACTATCTAGTCCACATTCCACAAGTTCTAGTTCAAGTGATATGTCAAATTGTACATTGGAAAGCTTCAAGAGACAAAAAATTAGCACTATAAGAGACATTTATGAGAAAAATGAAGGTTAGAATAATGTTGGTATGATTTCTCTTTTTTCATTTTATTCGCAAATAGGAGATCCAATTCATTTTGAAGATGCAATTAAACATGAATAATGGGTAAATGCAATGGATGAAAAAATTAATGCAATTGAAAAAAAATCAAACATGGGAGTTAGCAAGCCTTCCAAAAGTCAAGGATGTCATAGGAATGAAGTTGGTTTAGAAAACCAAATCAAATGCAAATGGTCATTTATGGGAAGTTATAAAGAAAGGCTAGTGGATAAGGGATATTCACAATAGTATGAGGTTGATTACAATGAGACATATTTTCTAGTAGCATGTCTAGACACCACAAGAATAATACTTGCAATTTAGTAGCTCAAAAAAAGTGGCCATTTTACCAAATGAATGTAAAATTGGCTTTTTGAATGGTTGTCTTGAAGAAGAATTTTATGTGAAGCAACTACCTAGGTATAAGATTTTGGGTCAAGAAGACAAAGTCTACAAGTTCAAGAAAGTACTATATGGACTCAAGCAAGTCCCAAGGTCCTGGCATAGTAGAATCGACTCTTATCTTTCACAAAATGGCTTCAATAGGTGTAAAAGTGAGCCTACATTGTATACCAAGATGAATGAGAAAGGTGAGATCATAATTTTTTGTTTGTATGTTTATCGTTTAATATTCATAGGTGATTTAACAATTTATTTGTTCAAAGGAGACATGAAAAGATAATTTTAAATGATTGATTTAGGTATCATGAATTATTTCCTTGGCATTGAGGTGAATCAAAGTGATAATGGTATATTCATCTCCCAATCTAAGTATGCTAATGGCATTCAAAGGAGGTTTAATATGAAATTGTAAATCATCTCCAATACCAATTGTCATAGGAATAAAATTAAGTAAGGATTATAAAGGAGCCAATATTTATACAAATTTGTATAACACATTTGTTTGTAGTCTCATGTATTTGAAAACCACAAGGCTAGATATTATGTATGCAATTAGTCTTCTCTCAAGGTTTATGGAGTCCCTAAAGGAATCTCATTGTCAATAAAGGAAAAGAATCCTCAAACATGTGAGTGGAACAAGGAATTATGGCATTCTTTATTAAAGGTCAATTGAGTTGAAACTCATAGGGTATATGCATAGTGATTGTACAAGAAGCATTGATAATAGGAAGAGTACTTCTGGTTATATTTTTCATTTTGGAACAAGTGTAGTATCATGGGGTTCAAAGAAACAATCAATTGTCACTCTTTCATTTGTTGAAGTAGAGTATGTAGCAACTACAAGTACATCATGTCAATTAATTTAGATGAGAATATTTTTGAAAGATCCCGGGCAAGAGAAAAAAGTGGGAACAAAGATATATTATGATACCAACTCAGCTATCACTTTTTCAAAGAATTCAATTTTTCACAAGAGAAGCATACATATTGACACAAGATGTCATTTAATTAGAGAACTAATCAACTATGGAGAAATATTTTTGAATTTTTGCACGTCTCAAGATAAATCTAAAAATATTTTCACCAAGAAATTAGGGAAATAAAGTTTTATCTATCAACAAGATTGATTGGGTGCCATAGATGACAATAATTGTGATTAAGTGGGAATGTTGGAATTAATCCTAACTACATCCCCACCTTCATTTATTCCTTCATAGACCACTTCCTCTCCTACCATCTACATTCCTTTAGGTCATAGATGCAAGACATCTTTCTCCAATCTAGATCCATATTATTCTTCCTTCCCATTCACTGTATCAAGATAATTTTACCTCTGAATTAATTTTTGAATTTGACCTAAAATCTTATCCAATACTAGAAAAGTATTTGAGATTAATTATAATTAGTATCTTTGTTTTGGCTCTTTTTTGCTAGGGATATATGTTGACTTAATAGTTCTATTTGGTAATGAAAAATGTTGTAAGAGAGTGGTTAACATATTCTTGTAGCAACAACTCTTCAAAAAGGGGGTAATCTTTTGTATGAAGATATATGAGTGCTCTACTTTAGTAGTAGTTTGAAGAGACAAGAAGTTTATCCTCTCTTTCATCTTTGAGTTTTATGCTCTCTATTTTGGATTTTTTTTATTCCTCTACCTCTTCCTTCAAATATTTAATAGGTAGGATTTCTCATAAAAACATCACTTATTTGTAAGTTTGATTATTTATTTTTAAAAAATGAAATAAGAGCACCCACAAGAGACACATCCTTAAGAAGAGGAAAAATTAACCAAATTTACAACCAAGTGAAGCCAAAAATATCCATAAATATAAGATTCAAACATAATTAACATTTTCAAAATTACACTTAAATAGTCAAAGATTTTAATCTAAAATTATGTAGAAACAAATATTTTATAAGTAGGCTTGTATGAGAAAACACCACCTATTCCTATGTTTGATTATTTTTTAAAATTTTCTCAAGGATGTGTATCATGTAGGTGCATATATTCAGACCAACAATTCACCACCATAGAAAATTAATTGCAAATTTTCAGTGCGATGAATTTTCTCCCATGGTAAATTGCTAGTGGTGAATTTTCGGTGAATTTGTTATAGTGGCGAATTTTCCCATGGCCAATTGTTGGCGGTGAATTTTACGACGGTGAATTTTCCTAGAATGCAATTATTCCATCTTTCATTTCATTTTGTAACACTTTTAGAACTTAGATCATAATAAAGAAAGGTAGATATAACACATTTTTGCTTTAGTTTTAGTGTAATTTTAAATAGTGTTAATTATGTTTCAATCATTATATTTTGCATATGTTTTCACTTCACTTGTTATTAAGTTGGGATAATTTTTACTCAATTTTAAGAATTTGCATTGCGTGGGTGTGCTTATTCCATATTATGTTTTGTTATATATCATTTTTATCATTAAACAATGAAGCATAATTAATAGAGAAGAATTTTACATTTCGATTATTTTTAACAAATATACTTTTAATAAACTTTGGCAATTATTATTAGAGGCAATATGATCAGCATCGTTCAAGATAATGTATTATTAGTGGCAATATTGTTAGCATCATTCAAGATAATGTAGAATTCAATACATTATTTGATAATTAGAGATTTGTATCACTTGGGTGTGCTTATTCCATCTAATATGTTATTATATAACAATTTTATGTTTTAATAATGAGGGATAATTGAATAGAAAAGAAGTTTTTATAGTCTCCAATATTTCTAACATATATTATTGTACTTTCTTACAATTTGAATTCATAATCAAATAACATACCACCACCATTAATATTATACCCAATCAATTAAACCACAACCCTTTATTTAATAATGTCCTTTGGATGTTCTAAACTATAAAAATATTATACACATTAAAATTAACAATGATAATTTTTTAATATTGCTCATTAACTTAAAAATCTAATTCTATCATTTCAAATAAATTTATAAATTTTCAAAACTAATTAATAAACACATTTATATGTTGATAAAAAAATATTTATTAATTATAATTATATTTATTTGTCAATATGGACAACTGATTTCCTACTACATAACTTTTGAGTCTATTAAACTCTTTATTAGTCAAGAGCTTCCCACATAAATAAGTCTTATTACACAGAGGACTTCCCCCCATAAATAATTATTACACAACAGCTTCCCGATATAGGGACTCCCAATTTTCTTTCTGGAAATAAGCAATCCAACTGTTGCCTCGATTACATTCAAAAATAAAATAATTTAAAAAAATGGGGAAACTGTTTTCTCGCTGGAGGAAGCTTCCCCGCAAAGAAGGCCTGGAGAAATATGTAGGGTTTTAATTGGTTCATTTGCACGGCAACCTGATATAAATAGAACTCCCACGGTACTATCAACTCCCGTAAATCTTCTTACTTTTGATTCCTCGAGGCTTTGCTTTCACCTCTTACTGGTTTACTTGTTACAGCCTGCAAGAAAGCTATGGAATCCGCTAGGCCACTAAACCCCTTTGCAAAAGAATTCCATCCAGCTATATATCTCTCGAATATTCCTCCTTCACAGACATTACATACTGCAACAGCTTCATCTCCACAAGAATCCCAAGTGAAACTAGTTGTATTCAATGTTGATGCCACAGTCTCGAACAACCTTTTGCGAGACATATTCCAACCATATGGTATTTATATTTTATCTTTTTCGGTTTATTTTTGTTGATCAAACTGATATATCAAATAGATGTACTTTATTGTTTCTTACAGAATGTTTTTGTTTGTATAGGGGCACTAAAAGAAGTGGCGATCAGCCCTAATAAG
>VDFB02065898.1:0-91893 GCA_007258455.2 Sequoia sempervirens
CTAGATGTTCTCCAACTATCCATAATTTCTCACTGCTTATCCAACTACTAGAACTTCCTAAAACTTACTAATCTAGTATATGTGGGATAGAGGTTTAAAAATGACTAAAAGTCCTAGGAGATCATAGGATATCTTTATGGACTAGTAATTAACACAAACTATATCATTTCCTAAATGGAATCCTACATCACTATCATCTTTAGAGTCACAAGGTGTTGTTGTAAATTCCCTTCCAATGTAGAAGATCAATATCATACACTTGACCATCTTTGTTCCTATTGATTTAACTGTCATATGAATCCTCTTCCATGTATAGGTCCCTATAGAATAATATGTTAATAGTCAAAGAGTTATCTTTCTTGAATACACTTTTACAAGACTAAGATCTTCACTCTTTATCTCTGTGCAATATTTATCAAAACCTCACTACCTTGTAGACTATGATTTGGGTTGTACTCTACTATGCATGCTTAGAACATCCTCTATATTTTATCATGAGACTACATGAGATCCAAACAGTCCTCTAATAGATCCTTATTTCACTATGATTAGAACATAGTGTTCTCTTGCTAGTTATCTTGTCAATGTCCTCATAGATTGTCTTTCTTTCCCCCTTTAGATTGTCATTATGTGGTCCTTTGAAATTATCCCTAAGGTCTAAATTCACTCTTGAAAATTGTTAATACTAATTATGCTCTATGGCACTGTCCTCTAGACTATATTATGATAGTCCCTAAAATTTCCATTTATCCTTTTCATTGTATTGGTAAGTTGTCACTCTATCATTAGGTATGTCATGTGTAATGAAAACCTTGGACTTTCATCTCTATCAATATCACTTTCTTTTTTTATTTCAATATTATTTTTCATGTACTATAAAATATAAGCTTGTATGCCTCATCATTGTCTCCATAACCATGGAAAAAATTCCATAATTTCTACCTCTAGGGGAGTTATGACTACCATACTCCACTTGATATGAGTGTCTTATAGTCATAACATTCCATGATATTACATTCCTTTAATAAAATTTATCAAATAGTCCACATTCCTTGTGTGTACTTCAATACCATTCTCTATAACTATCTACCAAGGCTTTTACAACTAAAACATCTAGTGAAATTATATTTTATATTATTCTTTGATGGATATTCATCCCTTGATTATGTTTCCTCGACTTCCAAGATGTATTCAGTTATCTTATTTTGAAACGTATGCATGAATCTTATACTTCTTTCCTATGGATTGGGCTTAACCTTTGGCATGGAATTCTCATCATATCTCATCTATTTAGACTATCGTTTTGTACTTTTAGCATTATATACTGTTATTATATCTATATATTTGTAATGAATATCCTTTCATTATATTGTCTTATGCTTGTTGCAAAGTATGTTTTATATCATAGTCAAGAACCTTTGCATATGACCTTTCCAAGTGCTCATTGTCTATATAATAATCCTTTCCTTTGTGACTATAACCTCACTATTTATTCATAACTTTTCCTACTCTCGTCTATCCATTTTTCAAAAGATTATCATGCTTCATGCTCTTTGAACTTGTTCTTGGCCTCTTCATAAATACTATCAGTCTATGTCATAATTTTTATTTCCCTAGTATGTTATGCTCCTTCTTTTGAATTCAATACCTTAGTCCTTAAAAAAATATTCTTCCTCAAGTTACTATCACTTTTTTTTATCTTATGACTATTATACTATATTATTCTTTGATTCTTGGACTAAATTTGTCCACCCTTTTATAAATTTAGGGCCACGATTATCTTTTTATCCCCTTAGTTTCACAACTTCTAAGAGATTAGATATCATCATGCATATTTCCATGTATGTGTTTTATAGAGTCCACCTACAAGTTTTGAAACACTGTCATGAGAGGCGTATCACGTTGTTACTTACATTAAGCAATTAACTTGCTATATAATGACATATATACTATCATGTGTTTGATGTCTAAGAATTAATATTCTTCCATAGTTTTTCCCTTCTTGACACAATACTTAATGCTTATGTCACTAAAATTTACCACATTTCTCATATCATCATCAAACTAAACACCAATGCACATGGTGATGATATCCTTTAGTATGTGGGCCTATATAGTTTCCTTTCCCATCCTTGACTATCATTACATAACGTCATGCATAAAATGTAAAATATAGGATACTGAAGACTACCTTCTTATGCTTAGCACCTATTTTTAAAAATTCTTACATGTGTTACATCCATAATACCCTACAAAAATTGACCATTCATCTAGTCAGATGGAGACGACATTCAAGATTCTCTAGAATGGAATATATAGGACATAACTCTATAAAAACCTCCTAAAACTTTGACAATATTTAGGGTCTAACAAGTTTTTATGGTATTTTGATGTAGGTTTATGTGGCTTGATTCATTATAGATTAAAATGGTAACAAGAAACTTGTTGATCTAACAAGGAGACTACATAAGGACTGATACAAATGAGGAAATAAGTGATTGGAGATAGAAAACCTACATTAAAGGGGAGAGGATGTGCATATGCAAGTAGGGATGTGGGTCAAGGGAGGGGTGTTTGTGCCATTAAGAGGCATAGAATTCTAGTCCCCAAGAACCTTCTAGATGGTAGGAAGCATGGGAAAAAGGCATAAAGAGTAGACTGTAAACCATCATGACTCCCTTACCTACTCATTTAAGTCTAAGTTGGAGGAAATGAGTGAAAAAATTGTGTAGGAAGGGAAGAGTATAGAGTGAGTAATGTAGATAAAATGGTATGGTTGTTCAACGGTGCGAATGAGGGAGAGATAAGGAAGATAAATTTGTAGCTATGAATGGAGGACAATGCACATAGGGAAAGAGACTCTCAACCCTTCATTAATTTGTCATTTAGAGATTTATTTTGGGAAGAAATAGGTGGAGAGAAGGTGTGGAGACATCTTGGGGCTCAAATAATAGAGGAAAAATGAGAGGAGGGAGTTGAATAGAGTTGGAAAGGTAAAGGACAAGGGAAAACTAGATATGTCACAACTATGTGTTGCATGAAGGAAAACACAATTGGTAGGAAAAAATCTAAAGATGGGTATGTGCACAATCATCATGGAAAAAACATGCCCCTAAGTGGCAAAAAATTCAAAAAAATTAGAGTTAGGCAACTTGACGTAAAAAATTGAATAAGTTATCTATATTATTTCAAAAATATGTAATAATAGAATTTGTAACAAATTGAATGTAGTTTCTAAACTACTAGGTTTATTTTTTATTTTTTAAATCTATTTGGTGAAAATTTGAAATTTCAATGCACAGTACTTAAATTTCAAGGAAAAAATAAGAGTAGGTGTTTGTCTAACCACCCTAACCACAATAAAATCATAATATTTTTTTATAATATTTTAGATGTAAGTAGAGGACTCATGTCCCAATGTGATTGCATATTTTTTCGTAATTTTTTCCAAGTAAATAATTAATTATGATTTTTTTTATTACAACTTTTAAAAAGTATAAAAACTTGTATATCTAACCATTAACTTGGTCAAAACTTCATGAAATTCAATTTTTTTTTTAAATCCTATAGTATGTGGCATAGAATGTGAGCATGTTTAAGTTCAAAAATGTGATACCATTTGAAGCTATAGATGTTTTTCAGCACCAAGACTTTAGTCATAATTCAAATAGAAAATGAATAATAATTATTTATTAAATTCAAAGTAAAGCATAATTTATATTGGTGGAGAGCTAAGAATCTCCTTTAAAAACCCTTTTTGTTTCATCAATTTTGGGTAAAAAAAAGTCATCAGCCACATACCCATCATATTGCCACTTTTTTGCCCATCATGATCTTGCACCATTCTAGACCATAATGTTTGATGATATCATCCATGTCTATAATGAAGTGGGATCTTTCAAAAAGGTCATGGATGTCACTCAAAGAATTATGAAATAGAATTATTATCAGAGATGGTGTATTGGCAAAGAAAGAGAGATATGCCAAGAGAAATGAGGCGAAGATTATGACATGAAGTTAGTGAAGAATAGACTATGGGAGCTTGGGTAGCGATGATAGGAAGGAAGACTATGCAATATGATATTTTTTGTTAGGGATGATCCCATCCAAAACCTTAAGAATATGTGTAATCCACAAATTCATAGGGCCAAATTAAAGTAAAGAAATATGAATCCATCTTATTCAATATTACATTTTAAATGTTGGATGTTTATAAAAATTTATAACTCTTTAATGGTTTGTTGAAGATTCAGTGACTATTTAAAGGAAATCTTGTTATTCATGAGTTTCCTTAAACCCATATTTTCATGCCTTGAGAGGGAGTTCGAGGATAAAAAATCATCTTTTATTATTTCTTCTCGAACCTGTATAAGGTTTTAAACATTGTTTGAAAAAGCTATAAATTCTCAAAATATATAAAATAGTATTCAACATGCTATATAATTCTAGAATGGAATTTGGTACTAGGGCAAGGGTTTTATATGACTACAAGATAACTATTGACCCTTTGAGTATGAGAACCTCAATATTATGTAAATTTCAAATGAAAGTGCTTTCTTATGGGTTCGTGTTAACCAAGGTTTAATTATTTGAATAACCTTATGTTTGGACTTTAAGGGAAAGAGAGTGGAAAAGATTTTTAGCTCAAATTCTTAGCTATAAGACTACCTTATGATATGAACTAGGAAATAGATACAATTAATGTATGAGATTTGGTTATAAGTTGTATAATATTATAAGTAATGGTGACTTCATTTAGTGGTACAATAACTACATGTTACTAAAGTACATATCATTATTTTTACAACTTAACATCCTAGGTAATCCATCGATATTTTGGTAAAGGGTTTATATGACTATAAAATGTTTATCAACCTCTTAAATATGAGAACCTTGATATAAAAATTATCATGTGAATGAAGGAAGGATATTATAACTTTAATGAACCACAATATAATTGCATTGTAAATAGAAGAAAAATATAGCTTAATTTAGTAGTGTTGTTGATATCGAGTTAAGAGATAAACCATATGTAATCATACTATGTGACATATTCTAATACCTTACTATAGACCATAAAGGTCATATTTATTATAAATGGAAAGTATGGATAAGTTATCCAATTTATGAACAAAAATTGTATTGTATTCATATTTTAATATTATTACAAATTGGAACTTTTGGGTAATCTACTTCAGATTTGTGAATATATGTACATGTGTTATACTACTACATGGTGTCTATATAACTCTTAAGTATTATTTGAACTATCAATTCAACTAAGAGATTGGTACCAGATTGTTGCATGATTAAATGGAATGAAACTATCATTTATTTCAATGGTTATAGTCTTGCTAATTATCTTGAGTATGACTTAGGTATTTGTTGCACTCAAATAAAGTTTATAATTATTTTCATAGACCTTTCAAAGTTCATTATATTTTACATGACCTTCTTGATGCACGTCAAGTTCCATTGAGGTGGAAGTCCTCTTTGATTAAGATACTTGATTTTATAGAACCCCATTGTAGTTGGACCTCACTTGGACTTGATTTTTAAAAACTAGACTCTAATTTATACATAGTAAAAAATTATTGATTATTTTCCTATAAAATTTGAGGGGAGAACGCTCAATTTTTTATTTTTTAGGATGTATCCACTTTGAAAATTAGTAAAGAATTATATATTCATTAAAAAATTATCCAAAAAATTATGCATAAACTACATAGTGTTAGCTATTTTTTCACCGAAAGAATTTAATAATTTAGAGGTAACACACTAGACACTATGTTATATTTTTTTGATAGAAACAAGATCACTTTGTATGATCCCCCCTTTTTAACCCCTTAATCTCCATCATTTAAAAAAAATAATTAGTAGTTTAAAAAATGGATTCAGAACACTACAACTCTTGTTCTTATTGCATCTTCGAATTCTGAACATAACTATCTTCACCTTTTCATCCAAGATCAATCTTTTCTAATTTCATAAAAAATAGTGGCCACTTAAGACCCCTCTTTGGTCCTCCATTTACATGCACTTACCCATTATTAATTGCCTCCATCAATGAATGTGCTATGTTTTTTTTTTTTTTACATTTGACAATATAGGGAAACTTGTACTTTGTAGTTCATTTGACTTTTGTTGAAAATGTTTCTTCTATATTTTGGAATTTTATTTATTTTTTTGCTTGGCATTTTCTTGGTCTCTTTCTCTTCTAAGTGTGCTATTATATTTTTTTCTTGGTCATATAACTAATGATGGACAATCTCCATTATAGAGCTACATGGGGATGTGCATACTAATGTCAAAAGCTAAAAAGAATATCAAGAGTTTTCTCTGCCCTATGTTGATTTATGAGGGTTCTATGCTACAAACTAAAAATAGCATCTTGGTCAAACCAACAATTTCACTTACGCTATTATTATTTTTTTAATTTATTTTTGTTTAGATGAGAACAATAAGAGGTTGTGGGTTGGGACTATGAGAAGAGAAAAGGGAGAATGATCAAAGAAAAGGGAAGTAAGTTTCTAAGGTGAATCAAGCACGTTGATTATCTATTGTATGGAAAAAAAAAAAAAGAACAAATAGAGAGTTGACCCTTTTTAAAAAATATGTTTTCTATAAAAATCACAATATATGAATAAGAAAAAAATTGCATAAAATATTTACATGACATTGTATAATTTTGTGAGAAGTTTATATTAAGCTTTGTAAAAATTAATAAAATTATTATCGCTTAATATTGTTGCATTCTCTTTTTTTTGTGGGGATGGCGGGGGGGGGGGAGGAGATGTATGCGTTGCCAAAATGTTGGGCTACTAAATTAGACTATTTTTAACTAAAACCTCTCATCTAAGCTCTATCATTTACCTTTTTAAGTCTTCGAATTCACTTTCAGAGATAAAGCTCCTCTTTAGCTGACGTGGAATGATAGGCATATGTTTGTGATGTTCCTTTTACTATGGTTTTACTATTTGCTTTGGGTAAAAAAGTATTGATCTCCATAATCTTTTCCTGTGACGGAATTGGCTTTCCAAAAAGAAAGCAGGTATGCTTGATTGTATATGGAGAAAAGAATCGAGTCCAAAGAAGCCCGGCGAGGGAACTTCAGTGCAATTTTATTACTCACCGTTGCTATTGCCACTTTACGGAGACCGCTCCTGCATTTTGAGTTGAATCTACATACATTCATTGATCTAGTTATTAATCTTTTGTGATTTCAGTTGTTGGGCAACGAAAGAAAATGGACTTCCAAGAGTGGCAGGCGATGGTTGTCACAGGGCTTTTTATACTCTTCATTGTATGGGATATAAGTTGGGTCATAGCTAAGGAGCGGATAAAAGGAGTGAACGGGATTCCTGGCAAGGCGCTTGTTTTGAGTGCTCTGACGGTCCAACTTGTAGGATTTTTTGACAGCAAAAATGTTGATATTTTGGGCAAGCCCAAAGAGCAGCAGGAGAAACTGCTTATTGACAAACAATTGGCCATTGACGGTGCCAGGCTTTGCTTTTGCGTATTTTTGGGGTATGTACAGCCGGGGATGGCGTCTGCGAAGTTTGGAGGGAGATGGACCAACATTGCGGCGCTGGCACTGAGTTTATCTCTCCACATCGCTACTGAAGTTGTTGCGCTCGAGAATGTCAGCGAAGCCCGAAAACTCAGAAATGGAGAATTCGTTTCTTCCACTGTAGTTTTCTTGATGGGAGCTACCTGTCTTGTCATTTATTTGGGCTGCACAGTTTTAGCGGGTAAGTTCATTCAAGACTCTCTCTCTCAGAAGATTCCCCAAATCCTTTCAGAAAATCTGCCGGAAGGCTCTAGATCGTCTAACTTTAGATTAGAGATGTTGAAATCGTGGACTGTAGCTTTTGCTTGGAAGGCACAGTACAAGATAGCCAGTTCAACTTTTGTTCCGGCAGTTGGAATGATTGTGACGATCTGTATTGCAGTGGTGGGCAACAAAGCCAGACGGCTTTTGCATAATGGCAGTAATGTGGGATTGACATCCTATCTTCAGTGTGTTTTCGTCATTATAGGATGGATCGCCATTCTCTGGAGATGGTTTATGGCAGTGTGTTACTACAGATATTCTACAAACAGAAAACTTCTTGATGTCTTCCAATTTACAAATCACTTCAGAGAGCTGCTCCTTCTTTATATTCGAATTGAATTGAATCCCAGGCAGCTTATCACTGAATCGTATTTGAAACGTAAAACTTCCAGTGTTTTCTGGGCAACGGTGGCACTGTTAACTTGGGCAATCTTCTTCATAATGTTGATTCCGCTGATCATTTTGATTATAGTTATCAATTTCCTGTTCTATTTCAGCTTCTTATCTTGGTGTTTCTCGGGAATTTTGTCCTGTCTCAGCAATGCTACCGGGTTGACCAACATGCTGAAGAAAATGGTCGATTGCCAGGGATCGGCAGCTACAAAGGAAGATAAAGACAATGGCGATGAAGGTTTTCTGAAATGCAAGGAAAGTCTGCAGAAGATGTTCCAATGTAGACAAAAAGATGAGGTAGACCGTTTATGGAAATATTATCTGAGATCTTTTAACCAAATAAAGCCTCGCATGAAAGAAGCTTACGAAGGAATCCAAGAGGGCTGGGCTTAAACGTCACACACTAAGCTTTGACTGCTTAGTGTGTGGATGTGGGCCCCATTAACCTGTTCCGTTCCCCTTCCAAAATCCGTTTGTCTAAGCATCTACCGTGACAGTCAGCGGTTAGCAGTTCTCCCACGCGTAAAAAAAAACTATGTTCAAATTCAAACATACTATTCCCGCGCGGAAGTTTGGTAGATACCCTAAAATATTTGCTAACATAAAAGAATAAAACAGTCTGATAGAAAATGGTTATTACAGCGTAGAGAAGACATGGGTGCCCTTAGAAGGCAGTCGCGCTGTTTCATCATACCCAACAAAAAGGCCTTAAACCCGATCAATTTGCTTCTGTGCCAAAATGGGATTTGAACCACGATTTACGTATCCATAAAAGCAGAAAGGATAGGGGACTTTTCCCAGATGATGTTGGAAATGGTCTGGTAGACATGCTTCCAAAATGTGGAAGCATGGACAAGGCACGTGAACTGTTTTACCGAATGCCTCAAAGAAATGTGGTTTATTGGAATGCCATGACTGCAGGATATGCACAAAATGGATTTATTGAAAAGGCTTTAGAAATTTTCAAGCAAATGCAAATTGGTAGGTGTGAAGCCAGTCTTGGCAACCTTCGCCAGCATCCTCCCTGCCTGGGCAAAAATGAGAGCTTTGGAACAGCGTATAGGAGCACATCAGAGGATAATGGATAGAGGAACTCTGTTTGTACTTGCATCTGCCCTGGTAGACATGTATCCAAAAATGTGGAAGCATAGACAAGCACGTAAACTGTTTCACAAAATTCCTTAAAAGATGTCACCTCATAGAATGCTATGATTGCAGGATTTTTACAAAAGCTATTGAAGATGGAGGACTTTTCATTTGTGTTATTTAACTTAATAATAAGTTCTGCACACAGATTGTTTTTGTGAGTTTAGTTTGAGAGCAAATTCTCCTAAAAAATTGTTTGTGAGAGTTTGAGAAAAAAAAATTCTAATTATTTGGTTGTCATTCATAACTTAATTGTTAATAATTGTTGTTCAAAGACATTTTGATTATTTGTTTCAATTTTTTTGCTTTACAACGTATCAAGCATTGCAACCAATACCTTTGAAAGGCTGTCAAATAGTTGTATTAACTTAAAATTAAGTTTCATATAGAGAGTGATTCTTGAATTTGGTCAATAAAAATAAATGCATGCTAAAAATTAGAATAGTTGAACAAAATGGTTTTCAAAATGTAGTTTAGAATGAAGACTTTTCTTTATCATATCTAATTTATTTATAGTCAATGGTGAAATGAAAAATATGTGTCAATTTTATCATTTCTACGAAGAGCATTATTGTTCAATGCTACTAGATTTCCACAATCCATATTAACATCAATTTTGTAGTTTCTAGATTTGATTGTGAGCAAGTTTGTATCAAATCCAAAAACAATAAAATTGATGAGAACTTTGGTGCCAACTATTTTTTTATGTACATTTATATGCTTTAAATGGTCCCTTTTATTGGTGGTCATACAAATGCTCAAGTATAAAAAATTAAAGGAAAAAGGAAAACTCCTTAGGATTATTAGATTCACAAGTTTTTGGAAGATGTGTATACTATTGATCTTACAAAATGAACATTGATGTTATGAATAAAAAATTAAAAAAATATTTTATTTGATAAAAAAATGGACCCACCTCATTATTTGTCATATCATCCATTAACTAATACGCGACAATGGTAATTTCCTATCATGCTGACATAGTTTGGAAGAGCACCAAAAATAAATGTAGCACTTGGTATTGGCTCTTTTTCTCTTACTTTTCTCTCAAAAGATAGAAGACTTGGGAAACATGCCCTTGTTAGCTCATTATATTATATACAATCGTGCAATAAATTTAGTTACAATGTAAGACAACTGATTGAAATTTCATTTGTGTTATTAGATCAGTTAGAGAAAGATTTAAAGTTATGCAACGGGGTCCTTTAAAACTCTTCTTTTTCTATCTTGACTAATTGGGCCCCTTGTGTTGATATTCATTATTGACAAATAGTGCACCAAACAAGAGTGTGAAAACCACCAACTTCTAAAAAATTTAGTTCCTATTATGTCTTCAAATGATCAATGGTGTGACCCTACTTGTTGATGATATCATCGAAAATAAAACCTATGAGTTATTTAAAAATTTTGTAACTTAAATAAAACCAAGTAAATTGAAAAGAAAATTATGATACTTATACTTGGTGATTAAAGGCACTAAAGAGGAATGAGAGGAAATATAAAATATTTATCCCAAAAATTGTCTCAAAGGGGTAGATAGATATTAAACCTCTACATTTTGAGTAACTCATAAGGGATTATCACATATGAGGAAGAACCTAGAAGCTTGCATGAGGATTCTTAAAACTAATAAAATGTTTTTTTTTAAACAATACTCAACTTTGGAGTACTTAGATTCTCTCCAAGATTGATTGTAAAAATGCCTATTCTATATTAGTTGGACTCTCCTTTCTTTTTAAGGCCTAAAAGACCTTATCTAATCCAATGATATATTAATGGGAGATGTCTTTGGGTCTTTCCACAACAATAGTTTCTTAGAATTATAACCATGCAATTAGATAGATGATTTCTTCTATTTATTTGATTCTTAACATATGTGCCCATCCTTAAAAGGATTTTTAGTTTTGTTCTTTGTTTATGAGCATTTCTTTCAATTCTTTTTCTTGGAGCACTATATCATTAGCTAGCAATCAAGAGAGAAGCACTTGTTGAACCAAAGAGATTATATGCTCCCTCATTCCTTTCATGACCTTCTCTAAGTGGCTAACTTGGTGAAAAATTTAGTGTGGCCTTAATCTTGCTTACCACCTCATTCATCTTCACTATTGTTGTTCTCTTATTTCCACATTGATTTCCATTAGCTTCTCATTTAGAAGATCATAGAGTTTTTCAACTAGAACTTTAACTTGCGGAACCTTGGGGGTTAAATATAGGATCACTTCATCCACACCATCCTTCACTTTTATGTTTAGGGATTGAGTGGAGGCAATGAACTTCAAAACAAAACTTATATCCACAATCATCTCCACAAGCTTGGCCTAATAAGATGAGTACATTTTAACAAGGGATGTTAGCCCAAACAATTTCTTGGTGAGTTGAAGCTCCAACTATAATTAGTTAATTACCTATAATTATTAAGAATTAGTATCCCTTAGCTCCATTAGTTATTTTTATAGCTTGGTATCTTCATCTATCCTCCTCCTCTATGACTCCTCAAGCTTCTTCACTTGTTGTCAATCTCCTATTATCAACTTGGCCTTGTTTATCTTAGTATGTACTACGTTATAACTTTTATTTAGCATCCATCTTTCCCTAGGAGTTTTTCTCAGCTTTTATCTAGGCCTTAAGTTGGATGATAGTATTCTATGTTTTAGTCAACTCCATTTCCTTCTCCAATTTATAACTCATTTTAATAAAGTTAATTGTGACGAACTTCTATGTTTTTGCACCAAATCTACTCTATCCTCTAGCCAAGAGCTTTTGATAAATCCATTTTCACTACACCTAAAGTAGTCATCTAGTTGCATAAAGCTTGACAACATATCCTTGTTAGGTGTCATATGAGAAATCATTCATGATTATTATGTATGATGACATGTCAACCTAACTGAGTGCAAATTGGGGAACTATTCCTTTTACATCTAGCTAGCAATTATGGCCCCATAAGCTTGTTGGACCATGCACATTTGTCGATGAAGATGAAATTGGGAGAGGATGAATTTCCTAACAAATAAAGAACCCCAAGGAAGATATTCCTTCATTTTTTTTCTGGAAAGGATATTTATTGTTGGTATATTATTACGAGAGGAGAAAGAGATGCACATCTATCAATTATAATGGAGTAGCCAATTGCTTGATATATGCTTGCAATTTTTCTATCTACTTCTTCAGTTCTTTCTTTATCTTCTTATCTATATTCATCCTTGAGACCATAATGGAAACTACAAAATGAACTTATTTTTCTTGATCTTTGGTTTCTTGTCCCATGTTTATAGTAGTAATTTTATAATCATCTACTCTTAATTCTTTATCATTCTTATATGCCAATAGAGTAGCTATTTCAACCATCTTGGATCTTGAATCATCTTTAGATATCTTTGAGAGGAATCTAGGGTCCTTCCTATATTTATGTGTGTCTACCTTAGTCAAAATACCATGAATATATACTGGTATGGTTCTTATTCTTCCATTTTTGTACACATAAATTTAATAAATTGGATGAATCAATTATAATATTGGCTAATATCCTAAATTATATTCAAGGATAATATTTCATTTATCTCACTTTCTAAAATTTTGACTATGTACAATATTATTTCTATTATTCATTTCATGACTATTTAATGTAAGAATTGGTATAGAATGCTCTATACCATAAAATATTCAGTTGAATTTATAGCCACCCAATATCTAGGAGCTTCAATGAAAGCACAAGAGTGATGAAATATGATAATAATGTTATTCTCTCAAATTATGTAAATATACAGTGAATATGAATTAAAAATGCAAAGAGAACTACTTGGTTACATAGGCCAAGGTGAGACATAGGATTAGATAAAATTATGATATGTGTCTTAATATTATGACTTGAGACATAAAGTAACAAGTATCATATGTGTACCCTAAGTAAATTAGGAATAAAATTCATCCCTTTAATTAATAAAAATCCCCTCAAAAGGATAAATCCATGTATACTCTTCCCTCGTGTTGCAAGTGATAAGTCCTTTTATTTTAGATTCTTTTTGGTGGCTGACTTGGGTTTCATCACCTAGTAGCAACCTAGAACCCTTATGTTACAATGAGGTATATAAATTAGATAATAGAATTAATCTCCCTTTGAGATACATTTTTCATTAGGCTAAGGTTACAATAAATTTAATATCTTGCAAAGTGGTGGTGGGGAGTGAGTTAGACTCTCACACTAAGTCATTAGATATGAACCTCATTCAATAGATATAGGTCTCACCAAGAGGACTATCAAAATCCTAAAACCAAAATTTCCACTCATGTCCAACAATTATGCCATCTTATTACTACATTGATCCCATACACCTACCACTCCACCTCTCAAAGCTCAAATCAAGATCATTAACATTGACTATGGAGAGTATGATTTAAACAACACATTTTGTATCATCATGATCATTTTATCTCCATGATCTCATAATTGACCTCATCCTTTATCAAAAATGACACAAACCATCATGCATTTTAGTACCAACACATTTGTCCAACATGGGTTACTAAAATATGAAGAAATTGAAGGTGCAACTAGCTCCTAGATTGATTGAGATAAAGAGTTCACACTATGATTCCTAAAATAAAAATACCCACAATCCTCCACATTTGTATGAACATGAAATGCAGTGGCAAAGGCCTTGGCTCCACAACTAAAGTGTTCTTGATATACTCTTTATATAAGAAAGTATCAAAACTTGATGCTTAAGATACATACCACCTAATGATAAATTTAATAAACTAAATGAAAACTCATGAATATTGTTATAAAAGACATGTCTCCTAATATTGAAAATATTAAGGTCCAACCCATCACTAAATTCTTTTATAATCTTGAAATTACCAAACTCTTCCATGAAACCTCCATTTGTACTATTGACTCCTAGTTACCTATCCCAAACTTATCATTTGGGAACAACACAATCTTGTTTCTCTAGGTACATTTTAGAATGATGAGAATATCATTAAATTTATGGGGACATATAATAATATCCTTATATAACATCACAAGAAATGATTTTAAATTAATGAAAACTTATGTGAGGCATTAATCATTGAGGAAATTGACCTACTACCAATATCTCTATAATGGCAAGATCAGTCGATAATTATAGTTGAATATAGACAGAAGCATAATATTTTGACTCTAGATAATCTAAAGATCACTTATATTGCGACAACCTTGAGACCCAAAAAATAGGAAATTGTCATTTTTACATATGATCAATAACAATCTTACACCTCATCCCAACTAATAAGATAAATCATTTTCCTACTTTTATTGCCCAAATTTAAGAATTACTCTCTATATGAAACTTAATTTTAAGCTAATACAACTATTTGACAGCCTTTCAAAGGTATCGGTTGCAATGCATGATATGTTGTAAAGCAAAAAAACTGGAACAAATAATCAAAATGTCTTTGAACAACAATTATTAACAATTAAATTATGAATGACAACCAAATAATTAGAGTTTTTTTTTTTTTTCTCAAACTCTCACAAACAATTTTCTAGCATCTCAAACTAAACTCACAAAAACAATTTGTGTGCAGAATTTATTATTAAGTTAAATAACACAAATGAAAGGCCCTCCATCTTCAATAGATTTTGTGAAAATCCTGGAATAATAGCATTTTATGAGGTGACATCTTTTATGGCATTTTGTGAAACAGTTTACGTGCTTGTCTATGCTTCCACATTTTTGGATACATGTCTACCAGGGCAGATGCAAGTACAAACAGAGTTTCTCTATCCATTATCCTCTGATGTGCGCCCATACCCTGTTCCAAAGCTCTCATTTTTGCCCAGGCAGGGAGGATGCTGGCGAAGGTTGCGACGACTGGCTTCACACCTACCAATTTGCATTTGCTTGAAAATTTCTAAAGCCTTTTCAATAAATCCATTTTGTGCATATCCTGCAATCATGGCATTCCAATAAACCACATTTCTTTGATGCATTCGGTAAAACAGTTCACGTGCCTTGTCCATGCTTCCACATTTTGGAAGCATGTCCACCAGACCATTTCCAACATCATCTGGGAAAAGTCCCCTATCCTTTCTGCTTTTATGGATACGTAATTCGTGGTTCAAAGCTCCCATTTTGGCACAGAAGCAAATTGATCAGGTTTGAGGCCTTTTTGCTGGATATGATGAAACAGTGCGTCTGCCTTCTGAGGGCACCCATGTCTTCTCTACGCTGTAATAACCATTTTCCTTTAGACTGTTTTATTCTTTTATGTTAGCAAATATTTTAGGGTATCTACCAAACTTCCGCGCGGGAATAGTATGTTTGAATTTGAACATAGTTTTTTTTAATGCGCGGGAGAACTGCTAACCGCTGACTGTCAAAGCAGCTGTTTAGACAAACGGATTTTGGAAGGGGAACGGAACAGGTTAATGGGGCCCACATCCACACACTAAGCAGTCAAAGCTTAGTGTGTGACGTTTAAGCCCAGCCATCCAAGAGTGCCACGAATTGTTCAAGAAACTCAATGTTAGTGGAAAACGTGGAAGGGACCATGTACAGGAATTCCAATCCTATCGGGCGTGGAAGATGGTAGCAGTGGCCATGATCGATATCATGGTAGGGCTACTGGCAAAGTTTGGCTGGAGGGATTTGAAGATGGATATGGGTGTGGAGGATATGATCAAAGCATATAAAGAAATAAAGGATATGTTGGAATTTGTGGACTGCCCTGAGAACACAACCATGGACCCCATGGATATGTTCGGTACATGTAACTTCGAAGCTTTTGAGATGAGTTTGAAGGCTGACAAGCACATCAGACGGAGAGAAAAGCAAATTAAGCAGAAGCAGCAGCACACAGGAGGGGACGCTCAACAGACTCCAACACCTGAAGACCTTTTCAAGTTCCTCGAGGAAGAGGGGAGGAAGGAAACTTTAGAGACTGACTATGAAGATGATTTCGCCCAGGAGGAGATTATAGCATTGAGTTCTGGACTTTTCTGTTCTCTCATTTGCATTCCCGGGGGAGTGACAGGATTAGTAAACGATTTGCTGAGGCCTGTGGATCAATCGCTGGACAGTTTAGATGGGTCTGTGGGTGGGTGTCTTTGGTGTGCAAGTAAAACCCTTGGATTGCTACTTTTATATTGCATGATCGCGATACTACTTTTACCATTAACCCCCATTTTCCTTCTCATCATGACTCTCTCTGAGAGAGATGACATGCATAAATTTGGATTCTATAAGGACAGCGCACTAATGAAGAGCCGGCATTTTGTCTACATCGCCATCTTAGATTCTTACATCTCCGACTTAAAAAAGATTAATTCTGAGAACGGTAAGGAGGTAATCACCCACCTGGGAAATGAGATAATCGGATGCTTCGGAGAGCTTATTCGTTGCTGTATTGAGGAATTACCAGTCTTGTTGATAAAACATTCCAACAAGTGGGCCGAAGAATTCCAGGAAGACAAGATAAGTAAGGCGCTGGAGATAGCAGAAAAGCTTAGAGCGCTTATGGATATGTCAAGAACAGAAGATATATATACAGAGATCAATGTCAACGGAGTGAATGAAAGAACAGAAAACGGAACAGGAGTAGACAACGAAATTAAAATCGACGTGATGGATTCAAAGTAAAAAGTTATGCCAACTAGGTACCTCGTTCAAAACTAATGTATCAGGTACTCTCAAGTTCTCAACATCAAATTTTGTAATGAATTATGTAACTGTTTCCTAATAGTAGGTACATGGTTCTCAGTGTAAATATAGATTATTTGTTTTTTTAAGTATTTAAAATTTAATACCGTTGGGGTGGGTGGTCTAGTTTGATTAGTTAAAGCATTTTGTTGGAGATAAGAGGTCATGAGGTTTAGTCTTCCCTTCGTCCCTCGGTCACTGATCACATCAGAAAAGCTTACCAGCACTGTAGTTTATAATGTATCATATAATGTGGGCTACCCCCCGCAGTCTAAAAAAAATTTAATATGGTTGTTAATTTTAGATAATTGTTTTATGATCATTTAATAGCTATATGTTATTTTATGATCATTTGAGCGGTTTTATATATTTATATTTAATATTGTAAAATTACTTGTAATATAATGTATTTTTGTGAATTCTTATGTTTTATTTATAAATATAATTTTTATTATTATTTTATATATTCATTTAATCTTCATTCTCAAGGGGATAAAAATCATGTGAGGTAGATGAAAATGTATTTTATGTATTACATCTTATCATACATTCAATAATGTGATAAAGGAAGAGCAAATTTATTGACATATTTTTAAGATATTCAAATGATTTAAACATAGAGATCTTTTTTAATTTTTATTTGTAATATAGAAATAAATAATCCGTGAACTCTAGAACTTTGAATGAGAAGGGACTTTGATTTGAGGATTTATCTATGGTGTCACATGCTTTAAATAAAGTATATTTTTGAAATATAATTTTTATGTTTTAATAGTAAAAGTGAATAGTGGAAGTAGGGTTTAAATTTGATGGTCAAATTTACTTGTTAAATCAATATTTTGTAACAATTATTCTGTAAAATTATCTTTTAAATGTGAAAATATATTTTATTTTAAAAAAGTATATCATCAATCATATATATGTTGACAATCTATTCAAAAAATTCCCTTTCATATGATATATAACTTCTCATTTTTAATTATATGTTACAATTAAGCGGAAGTCCATTATCTAGATGTGAAGTAGATTTTAAATTGATTTCAAAGGTGTGAGATTTGAAAGATGTGAGAGAAATAAATAGTTTGCATTTTAGTGTAATAAGATAAATTGAAAGAATTTTTTTGTTAAAAAAGTATATTTTTTACAAATCATTGAAATTGGAAGTCATGGGTACAAAATTCATAAAATCTAACATATTAGAAATACAAGTTGGAAGTTATAGAAGCCTTGGGTTCAAAATTCATAAAACCCATTTTCCCTCACTTTAGAAATACATTTTGAAAGTAATAGAAGGACCATGAATACACAATTCATAAAAACTAGTTTGCCTCACATTAGAAATACAAGTTGGAATTCATATGTACAAAAATCATAATTCATTTCTCTTCACATTAGAAATACATATTGGAAATCACAAGAACAAAATTCATAAAGACAATTGTCCCTCACATTATAAATATTTCTAAATTTTGAGTTGACATGGATATATAATTATTCATTTTTAGTTTCAATTTGAATTGTAAATGAAATATATAAGAATATAATGGAATGATCATCTATTTGTAATAGGTGTATTTAATGGACATAGTATTTTTATCATATAAGCATAATTTATAATTGTATTGATTGAATTTTTTAAGATTCTTATTTTATATTTGGCAATTAACGTTTAAAAATTGAAAATGGAGGTTTGAGGGCTTACTAGAGGATGGAGGATCATTCCTTATCTTTAATTAGCTTCTCACTTGGAGATTAGACGTATTACTTGAGAGACAATTTTGGTAGGAACACTTGCATTTTCTTTTTACTTGGGTAGTTGCATTTTTTCAATTTGGTGTGTTGTGTTCAATTTTTATTTTCTTATGTGGAGCAATGATGAAAAGTAGTGGTCTAGTAGAGTCATTTTATTATGTTCCCTACCTCTTAACTAATAGGGGAAGATTAGGTTTCATGATCAATAAAAAATGGTTTCATATATCTTACGAATGTTCCTTATATAGAGAAGCATAGGAAATTGTTAATTGGTGTATGTTTTGTCATGTAGTTGGTGTGGGTACAATAAGTCATGAGCGTAATGGCCATTGTAGTTGGAGATATGTTGGAACTTATGATCCAATATTTTAGTAACCAAAACAATGGGAATATTTGATGGCCTAAATGGTGGAAGAGGAATGATATTGGTAACCAACTCAATGAGAAGTTTTAATATCTATGATATCTAGAAGAGAAAAAAATTAATCCTACTCATACCACATGTTGATAGATGAATTTCAATATGATCATGTCAAGTAGTGTTAGAAAGAGGAAATGTATATCTTCAAATTGTTGGAGACAATGGCACAAGGTACAAAATGTATAGGACTAGTAACAAATTTTTCTCACATAAGAATTTGAAGAAAAATATGATGCATGAAGAGGATGCAATGAGCACATCAACATTGCAATTAGTACAATTAGATAAGTTAGATTGATGGATAATCTAGATCATTTTAGGTTTTCCTCTTTCAATCAAGGGAGGTTATTAGACTTATATGATCCAAAGTGTGTTTGTTGTTGTTTGGTCCAATGTTATTAATATTTGTTTCCCTTTTGAATCAAAGATGGTTTGTTAAATATTATGATCCATAAATATCATATATGTTTAATTTGTAATAATATTGAATTGTTAAGTAATCTTTAAACTTTTTTACAAATACTTAATTGTTATCCAAATAGTTGAAAATAGATGACTTTATTAAATCCATATCGTACAATATAAAATAATCCTAAATATTTAATTTATTTGTATATGCTCATTTAAAAATATACTCCCTAACTCTCTCATACTCTATTGTAGTCTTCAAGAAGAAGATTTATGTGATTAAAAAAAGTATTTGAGAAGAAAAATCATTTGGAAACTAAAACATAGTTTTGAAAAATCAAAGATAAAAAAGGAACACACAGAGATGTAGCTTATAGTTTATTATTTAGTAATTTATTATGCTAGGGGAGAGGGGCCCATAGTAGAGCACCCTAACTTCCCGTTTCTCAAAATTCTATGTGAAAAATTCAAATCACTCCCAAATTTGTACAATAGTTTATTTGACAACTCACGTGCTTCTATATTTTGTTTTAGGGCCACATCATCAAATATGATGCTGCATCAACATGCTTTTTGTTGAGGTATCCAAAAAGGCCTAAAAAAAAGTGAGATTGATAGTGGTGCGTTAAGTCATGTTTTATTGGTGCGCTGATGTGGCATCACATGATTTGTTAGTTTGTGTACTTTATGGATAAAAAGTGTTTTGCAATTGGATATTAAGGTGCTCCACTATTGGGCTCACTAAGGACTACTTCTATCCCTACTATTGGAGCCCACTCCACTATAGGCCCCTCTCCCCTAATGGTAATAGGAGCTCGATATATTTTTTCTATTATTTGGTTTATTGCAATTGTGTTCCAAGATAGAGAGACAACTTAAGATCAAATTGGGATGGCGTGGTAGTTAGTCCAAAGCTTTATGAAGCCATCAGAAGTCAATATTTGATGAAAGCAAATGATTAGCATTGATTTACAATTATATATATATGGACTTTAAGCCCCGTGCTTACTAATCGCATCAATCACAATAATTTTTGTAAATTCTTATAAGTAACCTTGTTGCTTGTGGGTTATAATTTTCCTTGTCATATCGTATTAATATAGTTACACATATATCATTATATATTTAATTCTATTCTATCTTTATAAGTACACTTTTATATATTTGTTTTATCTTATTGTTTATTTTCTAATTTATTCTTATAATCCATATTTCTACATTAACTCTTTATTTCATCATTATACTTATATTTTGTTATACATTTTCCATATTTATGTCTTAGTTACATTTATATGTATACATGTTTTTTATTTCAAGATTTATATATATATATATTTGAAGCTTTCTCTTTAAAAATTAATTAAATGTCATTTTGTATGATTTACTACTATTTCTTATATTTAAAGACATTTAATACATTCATTTACATATATGTGATTTGAGTGCATTATTTGATTATCATTTACTTCACACACTTCAATTGATGTGTTAAAAAGAATTTAATCCTACATAAATGTTCTAGGAACATGTGAATCATTGTAGAGTGTTTTCAATCATTTATACATATTTCTATGAGTTGATCTAAGAGAACATAATCATTTTGTTACATATTAGTAACCCTATAAAGATATTTATAAATATCGATAATTGGTAGATATTAAAAGATGCAAAAGAAGTCAAAGAGAATGGAGTAAACTAAATAATAGAAGGTTGATCACATAGTAAAAATTATAGGTATAGGACAAATCTATGGTTTTGGATTCATCCTTGATCCTTGCACTTATCCCTACACATTATCAACATAATATTTTAATCTAGTACAATTAGCAATCTTAATTTCACAATGTTATCAACAAAATATTTTTAAGTGGACATATCATAGAAAACTAAAAGTTGAGTGTGACCCCTTTTTTTCTTTAAACTAATCAAATACAAAAAATAATAATATATAGAATATAGTCTAGAATGTAAAAATGTAATTTGTTTCAAATTTAGATGAATGGATAAAAATGACACAAAAAATTCTATACATGGAGTACAAGAAAAAAAAAAAAGACACTAACAAAAGAAATTTAAGGTTAAAACCTTAATATAAAAAAAAATACATAATTAGAAAGATAAGATAAAGTTTGACATTATTATGGTATTTTTTACATAAACATCAAAAAATGTGCAAACTTTATGGAGAGCAAATCTGAAATTTAGTTATTTTTTCATATTTTGTAGAAAACATACCTTTGATTGTTGAATGTGCAAGTCCAACTCTTTGAGTTGGATGTCCAAATCAAATACAAACGAAAGGGTCGATAATTTCCAAAATAAAGTTATAACATTCTTGTACTTATTTGTATGTAGAAAATAAAAAATGGTTTAAAATTATGTGAATCTCATGATTTTGGACCTACATGCTCTATTTTTTCCTACATATTTTTTTGACATACATGCATACTTTTCATAGTTTTGAGGAATTGCAATCATTATTTGACCAATCTATCACTTGTTCTTCTTTTATGGATGTAAAATATTAAAATTACATGTTTTAAATTAAATTAATAGCATTAAAAATTATTTTTATGTTTTGAAGAATTTAAATAATTGCTTTCATGTTTTAAAGATTTTAAATTATTATTTTCATATTTTATATTTGAATTTGATAATTTTAATCATTATTTTTATTATTTTGACCAATTGTATTAGATTTATATAGAATTGAACACATATCTATGAAATAATCAAATACTTAAACATTAAAGGAGCATTAAGCTAAAAATATGAAAAAATAGAATGAACCAAAATTTCATGAAAATAAGAAATTAAACTCTATAGATGAAGATATATCATCTATATCAATTTAATTAGATTATAAAGCATCCATTCAGGATATGAAAGATAAATTTTAGAGAAATAAACATAATTAATAAAAAAATCTATTTAAAAAATTAAATCCTAGAGTTTAAGCTATGTCATCTTTTTTATCTTAATTTGATAGTGAACAAATTTCTCATTTACATTGATTGAATTAATAAATGATGAAACAAATATTAATGATGCACTAATAAATATAAATTTAGATGTTAACTAATTGACCAACCTAATGAAAACATAATAAACCTTGAAGATGAATTTTTAATTTAATGAACCAAATTTATATAATGAAGTAAGTTTACCATTAAGAACACCTTCTAAAATTTTACATAAAGATATTAAATTGTTAATTCAAATTGATGAAAACATCTTAAAACTAATGATGGATAAGGTTTCAAAATATACTTGAAGAAGAAATATTACTAAAATATGAAAAATATATTTTAAAAACTTAACCAAAAAGAGAATATATCAAAGTTTTGTATAAATAATGAGAAATATTAATTTTTGACCCATAATGAATATTCTTGGCCTAAGAACATCAAATAATAGTAGTGAAGAATCTATTGTAAACAATATAATCAATACATATGATGGAGCAAGTTCAATTTTGATACATAGGAGCATTTGGGTCCATAAGTAATCTATATCAACCCAAAAACATATTTTATGTCAGTCTTGTTTTTGGTTAATCATTTTATTTGGTGTCTAGGGTTAAATTTTGGTATTTACAGGCATGGTCAAATTTTAATGGCATTAATGGCAAAGGAATTTCATTTTTTTATCTCCTGTGTATTATTTAATTTCATATACCCAGTGGTTGAATTGTCTCATTTTTGGATATGATGTCTTTTGATTCCAAAATTTCCAAGCAAGGAGGCATTTGATTTAAAATAGGAGAATAAAAATCAAATTGGCAAAGAAAAGAAATAAAATTCTACAAGAAATTCTCTTTGACATTATGGTAAAAATGAAAGGCTTTGGAGAGGGAGGTGTAGAGGTTGGTAGAAGTAGATTAAAACCAAAATTCAAACCAATTTCTAGGTTCCTAGCTAGTTGTGACAAGGGCATGGGATATTAAAAAATTCAGACTTGCTAGCTCGAAAAGGGGGTGTTGGACAAAAATAAACAAAAAATAATTTTGTTTTTGTTGTAATTACAACTTGTAGATGGAAGTGAATAAAATTCGGATTCAAGGTTTTTCCAGTATTCTTTGCTTGTTGAGTATGAATGCAAAGATGGATAGAAGGAGAATTAAAAAAAATAAAAAAATTGAACTTGTCTATAGCGATTCATTGCAAAGTGCAAACAAATTGTAACTTGAATCTTGAAATTGCAAGAATTGAGAGGATGTAGGGGCATTGAGATTCTAGTGTAGCTAGAAATACAAGTAAATGATTTCAATTTATAATTCATTTTTTCTACAACTAGAAGTTGTAAATTAATAAAATTGTAATTGAATTTATTTGTGCAAATTTGTATTGCTTGGTAATAATATTATGTGTGAGTTTGAATCCAATGTGATTTTTCTATGAGATTGGGTAACATGATAAGGTTTCTCAATCTTGAATCAGAGCTAGATAAAAGGCTCGTTGAAGAGGTAAACAAAGGTAAAACTCTGATGCAGGAGCATTCGAGTGAATTAGCAATCAGTATCAACCAAAAAAATAAGTATTTTATTTGCATGTTTAATTTTGCATTTTGGTGTGGGTTGGAGCTTCAAGAGCATCTTGTGTTGTGTTAGAAGGATAAAATCTTTATTTAAAAATACTTGGATTTTCATTTCAAAAATCAGAGGCAAACTATGTGTTTAATGTGATTTAAAAATTATTGTATTATTTCAAGGCTTGAAGGGCTAAAGGGTGTCCATTGGGATATTGAATGGAGCTTGAAAATGAGAATTAACGTGTGTTCTATCAAGTTGGATTCTTATAGAAGTTTCATAAGGAAAGTGACCTTTGACATTCCATTCTTGTCTTATTGGGTGCTTAAAATGGAGGGAAAGTGAATTTTTGGAAAAATAATGAATGAATCTTCAATTACCAAAGGAGCATGACTTGGTTTTTGTAAGGAAGCTAAGGGAGTGGAACAACTTCCTACACTAATCTTGAGAGGAGAATAATGCAAAACTTTTACAGATCTTTAATAGTTACATAAACTTCAGAAATAAACATAAATATCATGCATACCACAACATAGTGATTTATGTGTGGAAAACCCTTTCGGGAGAAAAACCCCACACTTTGAAAGCAACCAAATATATTATTTAGAAATAACAAAGATTACAATATACTTGTTGAGAAAGCTTCTCACAAGAGTATCACCAACTAGAGATCTAGAGGTAATACAATCGCTATCAGACTCTCAGAATACATCATAATACACATTTGTAATACAATGCCCTCATAAAATAGGGTTACCTTCTAGGGCAAGTCAAGCCAACAAAATATCAACTATTAGATATGAGACATAATGATGAATGATCCAGATTTACAATAATAAAGTGTACATAAAATTTGGCTTCTGAGGGTGTTGCCCCCAAGCCCCCGTTAGGGCATGCTACCCCCTAGACCCCTAGCTGAGGGGATGATCCCCCTAGACCCCTCATGGGGGGGACCCCCCCCATCATTGTCATATGAATAGTATAGATTATGTATCAATAGTAACTTATGTAATTGCAAGGTTGAGATACATTTTTCCAAAAAAATATATATTTTTTCTAAAGGAATTGACATCAACAAGACTTTTGATATGGTAAACTAACATTAACAACACATTTTTGAAGAAAAACTATGTCTTTTTTCATCCTTTTTGAATGAATTTCAAAGGTCAAGTTGAGGGAAATGAAAGAGCATATTTGGGTGCCAATTTTTGGTGCTTTGTAAAGGTGTATGAACACATAAAATATAGTCTTCAATGGTGTAAAAGAGAAGCAATCAATAACGGAAAGGTTGGAGAAAGAACTAGTAGGTTGCTCATGAGAGAACTACACAAGAAAGAGTGTAGAAAATCAGCTTGTGAAGAGAAGAGGAATAGAAGAAGAGAACAAATATTTTGTAGGTGTGTTTTAGGTGCTCAAGGCAGCCATGAGAGATGCATAATGAAGAGAAAAAAAAGATTTTAGAAGATGATTGAAGCCAAGAAGGTTTCGATACATCAAGATTTGAAGACTCATAGACAAGATGTGTCTAGAAAAGCTTGTAAAAAATTCTTAATTTTATTCGATGTAGAATCCTTAATATATGTAATTAATCTTAATGGTTTTTTTATGTATGAATGTGTATGTTTGTAAGTTTGTGTTGTTTAGTAGAGAGTCTCTTCATCAAATGGTATCAGAGCAAGGGGTTCAGAGTGTGTGGACAGACCACCAAACATGAGGCAGTCCACACCAAGACCAATCGGTAAAGTGGAAGAAAAGTGGTAGTAGAGAAGAAGCTCATGAGAGTCGTTGTAGGTGTGTGAGGAGTCTTGAGTAGCAAGAGAGAGCTTGAAGCCACAAATAATGTGAGTTGTGGAAAATTGTAGCAGACAAAGATGGGATGTGATCTGTAAACTAGGATGTTAAAGTTTTCCAAAACTTAATCCAAATATAGATTTAATTCTCGATCCAACAGTAATGCATGATTATGTATCTTAACCGTTGAAATTATGAAACTGAGTTATGCTTTCAAACACTTTAAATTTGTTATCTATAATAACATTCATGAGAGAACATAACACCAAAATAAATGAGAAAACAAAAAAGAGATGGAGGAGAGACACAAACAATTTGATAATGGAGTTCGCTCAATTTGAGCTACGTCTCCGGGTCTGCTTCTCAACGTTGGACCACTTTATTGATATCGCCAAGCTTCAATAGCCTTCTTACAATATCCAAGCTTTACTCACTCACAATCTCTCTCTTTGCAATTTTACAATTCTTGGTGTAACAACACCTTGTAATTTCTCTCCCAAAAATTCCTCAAAAGAGTATAAATTTTTCTCTCAAAAACCACATCCGAATTTTTTCTCCACAAAATGCATAAAGGCCCTATCACATTACCTTCTTTTATACATAAATTTTGCATATGGGGTTAAAAACCACCATAATAAATAAAATAACAATTTA
This sequence comes from Sequoia sempervirens, assembly GCA_007258455.2. Classification (NCBI taxonomy): domain Eukaryota; kingdom Viridiplantae; phylum Streptophyta; class Pinopsida; order Cupressales; family Cupressaceae; genus Sequoia; species Sequoia sempervirens. The sequence continues at coordinate 26,613 of VDFB02065898.1, forward strand.
ACCCCCCTCCTTTGGCTTTTATAATTATAAGCCTTACAAAAAAGACACTAACCTGTTTATATAAAACAATAACTTCCCCATTTTAAAAATAAAAACATAAAACAACCCCTTAATAAAACATTTGGAATTTTTTTTTTAATCCCTTGTCTTATTATATTCACGAGCTATTTGAGATTATGGGGTTGAGTTTAAAAATAAAATAACAATTTAGTGTTATTTTAGGAGGTTTTGTTTATTTTTTATGAGTTAATTTCATTGATTTTAGGAGATTTGGATCCCACCAAATCCGGTTGGGATCCCACAAAATTCGATGGATTTTTGTGAGATAAAATAATCCTCCACACATTATTTTCAAAAATAAAGCATAGTACGTGAATTTTGTGAGATTTTTTGCCACATCACCTGCAACTCCCACGTCACCATCTAGTCAATTGCCATGTCACATGCTGACATCATCATTTTGACTAAAACTTTGATTGGCTCTATTTTCTCATACAGACTCTATTTTCGAAATCAAGGATAGTTCCGAAATCAGCACGACAAGCACTATGACTTGGTGTCATTTTTGCTTGGATTTGAGACAATCAAATTTCACCTTTTTAAATGCTTAATTCACCTATTTGACCGAACCTTTGACCAAGCATAACTCTTGCATATGACCTCCTGTTGACGCGATTTAGGTTGCATCAAGATCATGTCGGCAAGCTCTAACCAATGATGTCAGTTCTGAGAGATTTTGAGGCTGTGATATTTTTGAGATTCTTGGATCCTCCTGCATCAGGATGGGTCATCAGAAGACCTATGAGAATATTGTTCTAGGAACAATATTGGGAGAAAGTGGAAAATGAAAAGTTTGAGGCAATGGGAAAGATGGTTTATGAAGAAGTGGAAAATATTGAGGTGAGGATTGAGAAGTTGGAGAAGAGCATTAGCAAAAATGAGAAGACATTGGTGAAGAAAATTGAGAAGAAAAAAAAGAATGACAAAGAGGAAAGTAGAGAAAAATATGTGAGAGTAGCACCTACCGAAGAAGTTGTAGTGAAGACATGCCATGAGGAAGACATGGAAAAAGAAGAAAAGAATGGGAAATATGATGCAAGTGTAGCAATAATGGATGGAGATGTTGCAGGTGATTATGATATGAGAAATTTCGCAGTGAAGGGTGATGTTGTAGCCAAAGAGAAGGTCAAGGTAAATAGTATTTTATTTTGTGATGATGTTGATTTCCAAGTTTTATTTTCTATTGAAGAATATGGAGAAGAGTGCATGGAAATATTTAATTTCCATGAAATCGTAGATGTAGATTTTGGGGAGGATGTTTGGTACAGGAGCACCTAGGCTAAACCCCAATTTGGTTTGCTCAATTTTGGCTTGTACTGACCTTAGCCAAGTCATGGATGTTGATGTGTTTGCTTTGGACCTTAGAAGGTCTTATTTGTGTGTTAAGTTAGTCACTAGGACTTAGGACATCCTAGTTTAATTATGTTGTTACATTTTGCTTTAAATTAGCTTTAGATAGCCTATGTTGCAATATAGGGCAGTAAATGTGTGCTAATCATATCCTTGTTGTTAGAAGATGCCAATGGATAGTTAGGAAGGTGTTTGATTCGTAATCAAGGTGTTAGAGGTCCAAAGATTCGGGATCATGGCATAATGGAAGTTGCAAAATGTTGTTGTAAAGTTGCATGGCAAAGATTTGTGGAATTGCATGCAATTTAGTGATTGGAATCCTTGGAAATCAGGGGAAGTGGTCGAGCAACTACCCTTGAATGGTGGAAAAGGCATCAAAAGTAGTGTGTGGCTCGTAGAGAGCAGTTAGTTGCATTGTAATCAAATTTTTGTTGTGTGCAATAGAAGACAGTTTGGCAGATTTCTTTGTTTTATGAAAATCCTGTGTGTTTTTGAGAAACAGTGGTGTTCAAGGCATTGTGTTTATTATTTTTACACTGTATTTGTATACATAGCATAGTTTTGGGCATATTTTATTGGGTAATTAGGTAGTTTAGATTAGAGTTGTTGTTTTGTATCCATAGATTAGAGTGTAGGGATTTGTATTACTGTTTTGAGCGGTGTAATTTCAAATGGCTCCCCCATAAACACTGATCACGGGGTTCTCCTAAGATTGGTTGAAAATGGGAGAGGAGCCAGTCAAATGTAAATATTTAGTGGTAGGAGACTTTGAGAGCCAAGCAATAATTTTTAATACCAAACCCTAGGCGAGTTCTAGCTACCCGGTTAGGAGTTTGGAAGTGAAAATTGAAGAGTACAAGCAGGGGTTGCAAGCACTGTACGGAAACAGTACAGTCCCAGATAGGGTTAGATAAGATTCTCACATACCACAAGGATAGAAGCATCAAACAATCCATTTAAGATAGATTTGAATGAGAAAAAGCCAAAACCCTAGGTATTAGGCCTATTAGCCCTAATAGCCCTTGAATGTAGGAATCAGCTGTACGTAAGAGGCAGAGGCCTAAGAGCCAGTGAAAGATTTAAAGGACTGAAAAGGGTGTCAGGAAATGTAATTTATTTGCTAGGTTGTGTGACAAGTTTGAGAGAAAAGGGCAGAAAAGGGACTGGTAAGGGCTACAAGGATTAGCCCTCTTCAAAGGCAAACTCTTGAGATCGGTAGGAGTGGTGAATGAAGAACCTCCAAGATGGTTTCAAGTGGATTTGAAATGCATGAAATCAGTGTTTCCAACTCCCTTGCAAATAGCTCAAGGTTGATGGTGAAGTTGGCATCTAGACCCTTCTAGGTGTAGTGAGAAAAATTGCAAGTGCAAGAAGGTGTTGATCTACCAAAGGTAAAGCACAAGAGGAAACTCTTTGAGAAAAGTTTGGGCAGGGCTTGGTTGGTCATCCAAGTTCAAAAAGAACCATTGATAGCAGGTTCAAGGAAGGAGATAGTGAAAATGTCTCTAATAGACTATGCAATCAACCTTTGGGTTCATCATACACCAATGTTGCAGGTGGGTTTTAGTGGAGGAAGATGGTTAGTGGTGGAATAGATTCCATGAAGGAGAAGAGGAGAATAGAAAGCATTTGGTGGAGGAGGTAAAACTATGGTAGATATGAGTCCATGAGGGGGAGAAGGAAGAGAATGTAGTGTGGTTGGAGGGAGATGGTGTGTGTTCTGCTGGAAGTGTTGGATAAGAGGAAGAAGACATAACTTGGGAACTTTAGACAATGATGGAGTTTGTTGGAGGTTTCACTCAACTTGGAAGAGTATTTAGACTACTCAACTCCACCATTTTGAGCCTATTCTCACAATCTTCTTACCCAATGTGTCTGATGTAGGAGCATTCGAGGTGAATTAACAATCAGTATCAACCAAAAAAATAAGTATTTTATTTTCATATTTAATTTTGCATTTTGGTGTGGGTTGGAGCTTCAAGAACATCTTGTGTTTTTTTTAAGGATAAAATCTTCATTTATCAATACTTGGATTTTTATTTCAAAAATTAGAGGCAAATTGTGTGTTTAATGTGATTTTAAAGATATTGTATTATTTCAAGATGTGAAGGCTTAAAGGTGTTGAATGCACAAGACAACTAAGAGGGGGGTTGAATCAGTTGTACCTTAAAACTTCAAAACCCTCATTAATATTCAAATCCACATTCATTCAACAAACCCTTAATCTATTATGATGATAAATCATCAAATTTAAATAACAAAAACTGAAGCACAACAACACCATACACAAGAGAACACCAGATTTACATGGAAAACCCAAGATGGGAAAAACCACGGTGAGGATTAGCTCACAATATAAGTAATATTGATATTGATTACATAGGCTCACTGTCGGAGGGAATACTGCCCAAAAAAATAAAGGCTTACAACCATAATAGAAAAGAAGATAGAGAAGAAATATTACATAGAGAAAATCATCTCAATATAATAGAGAATCCACAACAATGTCACCAACACCTTTGCAGCCTGATCAAAGAATTGTAAACACCTTCTACTCCCTACATCTAGTAATCTAACACATGAAAGTTCACACTGCACTTCTCAATTTCGCTCTCTACAACTCTGAAATTCACATCATACTTGTCTATATCTTCTATCATACAATCCTTCAACAACTCAACTCATACTTATACTGTCTTTAACCTTGAAACTTTCTCCAAGGTTGGCTATGCACCTCAAATGTGAAAATTCAAATTAGGTCAACACCAAAAAATTCCTATGGTAGAAATGAATGAAGGAAGACCACAAAATTCCTTAGCTAGGACCTAAATCCATCCTTACATTCCATACCACACCACACTTTCACAAAAAACTAAGCACCTTCGCAAGTAGTGTAAACACCAAGGTTTGTTGACAGATACTTGTGTAAACACCATTAAAATTTTAAGTACATGCTTCCTTTGATCTATCCATAACTCATGAACAACAAATGTCACCTAAAAACACTCTACAATATTCCATAAAAACCCTAAATCCAACAAACTCCTTCACAACAACTTTCACCTATAAAATGTACACACCCAATACACTTAGACTACTTTTCCATACACTGTAACTTAGAAAACCATCTTCCAAAGTACCAAACCTCGAACCATCTTGACTGAATTAAAATACCAACACCATAAACACTCCTTCAAATCTGCAAGACCTAAAATAGAACTATAAAGAAACTTGGAGTAGAAACATTTCTCCTAGACACCTCTGCAAAATAGAGTTCACATACTAGTGAACACAACTTCTTTTGCACATGTGACAACAATCAACAATCATTTTCAAGCGTGTTATGTGATGTAGTAGGGACCTATGGCTTCATTCCTAAGGTCAACAAAATTCAAAATGAGATTTTTTATTAAAGGATCCCATAACACTTGTTTGTGAGAAACTTCAAAAAATTTAGCCAAACTAATTGCATATTCATTCATATTCACTCTATTCCTCCATACATGTAGCCTCATAACCATAATTTCACTACATGAAACTTAATCCACCTCATTCCCAATAGCATTCATGTCACCTTTTTTGCTTTCACATCATTTTACATCCCATCACTCGTATATTTTGCAGCCTTTCAAAACCATCATTTACCACACACCAAACAACTATATCATTCATTTCTAATTGCAATTAAGAACAGTCACATCATATCTTGTTGGGGACAATTCAAATAAATTTCACACAAGCTAAGTTTTAGTTCACTACACTTGTACAGGCACACATTAATTTTCCATAATTATCATAGATGACAAATTTGTTTTTACACATGTTCACATATTAAATCTTACATGCTTTGTATCATTTTAATATTTCCACTACATCTTTTCACCCTCCACCAAGAACAATGCAATTAAGTGCAAGCACTTAATTCCTTTAGTTTGGGGGGGAGTATTCTTCATTTTTATTTACTTGATTTTCAAAACCAAAAAACTTTTTGCAACTTTTTCCATTTTGTTTTTCCCCATTCCTTATATAATCCAAGCTACAATTCAAGATTAGAAGGAAAGAAGGATTAGAACAACTACATTTGGAGAACACAAGAACACAAGTAGAAAGGGATTAGTGTGGAACTAAAGTGGTAAATAGAGAATTTGAGCACAAACAGAGCAGATTATCATCATGGGTGGTGATATAGTTAAAAAAGAACCATCTACACACAATCAGTTGTTAGAAGACAGACTAGTGTTACCTATTTTTCAACATGTTGGTTGGATGGACTACTTCTTGAAACTCACAGAGTTCAACGAAGTTATGACACAACAATTTGCTGCTACTTTACAAAATGATGAGGCAACTATAAGAGCTTTGAAGGTGGATGCATCAGAGGCCGCCATTGTTGAAGTATCAAGACTCCCATGGGAAGGGGAAGAGTTTCCAATTAGGGTAGATGTTGTTGTGAGGAACAAATTCAAAGAACATGGAGAAAATGTAGACTCATCCTCCCAAGGTACTAAAGTATTATCCTTGTCATGGGTTTGGGATTCTATTGCTTTATATATAATTAAGTATATCACATGTGATGGTAGGAAGTCGTTGTTATACATATCCTATTTTAAACTTTTAAGCCATCTTCGCCATGATAGGTGTGTACAAATGTTCCCAATTTTATTTATAATCTATTAAAAATAATGAGATTTGAATATAAAAAGAAGAGGAATAACGCAACATTATCACATTATTACTTAGTCACCCCATTGATAAAGAGAAGTTTGAGGGTTCAGTTTTCACATGTATCATGGGAGAGTTTCCTAAATTCCATTCATATCAATGACATTCTTAAGGAACTTGTTCTAGAAAATGTAGAATCACTTGTTGTATCAAGGGAAACACCCTATGGCTCCCCTGTTACTTCACCTACTTGTAGTAGGGGAGAGCCAGAGGATTAGAGCATGCAAGACTCACAACCAATAGCCTCTAAGCAACCCGCAATAGGAGATACCCAATAAATCCCCTTTTATTAAAACACCAAAAAATTGGAAAAAGGAAAGGTGAATCTTCTTCTACACCCATAAGAGGGTAGAAGAAATCCACATATCCTAGGCATTCACACCACCTAAAGAAGAATTTTTTTATGAGCTCAAATCAATTAAGAAGCAAGAAAAGGAAGATGTTGTGGTAGTGGAGATAGATTCAGAATTAAAATAAGATGCCCTTGGGAATGTACATACACCGGTCAAAAAATAATGGTATGTCACAAGCACCTTTGAATCTGATTTAGAGGATGCCTTTATTGCTAAAAAGATGAGAAAGAGAACCCCACAAAGCCCTGATAGTGAGGTTTTGAATATACTATGGGAGATGATAATTAGTTTCCTTGGAGGAGAAATTGCATACATTTAGGCATGGGTTTAAATTAGAAATCCTTGCACATCTTAGCATTGTTAAGGTAGGTAATAAGGTTACAAGCACCTCTAAATTTGATTCAGAGGATGCCTTTGTTGCTAAAAAGATAAGAATGAGAACCCCACAAAGCCCTGATCTAGTGAGGGTTTTGAATATACTATGGGAGATGATATTCAATTTCCTTGGAGGATAAATTGCATACAATTGGGCATGCGTCTAAATTAGACATCCTTGCATGCAACTTACTATTGTTAAGGTAGGTAATAAGGAAATTATACCTGAAGGTAGACCTCCTCTAATTAGAACTCCAACTGGTCCCACTATAGTGTCCCTAGGGTATGAGTTGTGGAAAAGAATAAATGAATTATCTCCACAAAAGGAAGCATGGGAAAAGGAAAAGACATAAAAGATTTCAAACCACAATAGGATATTGGAAAAACAAAACACTGAATTGAAGAAGATGGCAGTAAGAATTGAGGAAATTACAGATAAGGCTACACAATCCTCAAATGTAGGCCATCCATGAGGGTATATGCTTTATTTTTACAGGATTTTTTTTGTGTTTTCAATTCAGCTAGCTAATTAGTAACTTACCAATTGCTCCGAACAAAAACATTAAGTTTTTAAATAATTTTGTTGATTCCACATTGGATATGCAAGATCAACTGTATGAATTTTACTTGCATAATCTTGCTCTGCTAGTTGAGACAAAATGGAACCCCTTAATATTTATGGGAGACTTACAAGTTAGAGCATTGGCTTCTTACTTCAGGAATGAGTAGTAAAGGGGGGAAATAATACAAGATTATATTGGAAAGAAAAATCTATTACTCTCCAGATCCAAAGAGAGTCAAAGGACCCCAACATAGTTATAGAATAATGTACAAATCTCCTAAAGCATAAGGGTGTGGGTAGAAGAATAATGAATATCAAAGAGAATGATGATGTCAAGTTGCAACAACTAGTTGTAGGTATCATTCATCATGATTTTAAATTTGTACAAGGAAGATGGACAAAATTGACTCTTGAATTGCAAAAGAAGGAACCCCGCTCCTTATATAACATTGTAGCCATACTTGAAAGGTCCCATAGGTGCATAGAAATTTCCAAATACATTGGACTCAAATGGGTACCTCTTACCTTTCATCCACCCATGCTTCTTTATCCAATGCAACATTGGACAAGGGAACAACATGTAGAACGAGAAGAGGCCAAAAATATCAAATGGGAAAGAATTTCATGTTATGGGGGCTACCACTTGAAACAAGGAAAAGGAGTGGATTGGGTTGTAGACTTTAGGAAGATCACTTTACAATAAAACCTCTGGTCTTACCTTTCATCCACCCATGCTTCTTTATCTAGTGCCACATTGGACAAGGGAACATGTAGGAAAAAAAAAAGGCAAAAAATGTCAAATGGGAAAGACTTTCATGTAAGGAGTGGATGTGGTTGTAGACTTCAAGAAGATGACTTTATAATACAACCTTTGGTCTTAAACTATTGCTTAAGGATAAGAAAATATCTTAGTTGGGGGGAATGATGAGACTATGTACAATAGCTAGTTTTCTCTTGATTAGTTCATGCTTTTAGACATTTCAAATTGCTTATTTCATATACATTCTTGACTTATCTATCCTTTTTATATCTTTCATACAACTTGAACCAGGTTTTGATGTATAGAAATATGATTATGGTATGCTCATAATTGCATGGTTAAATGTGTGAGTGTGTATGAAATGCAATATGAATATATGTTTAATTTATGATTATTAGTATTATGTATATGTTGGGTGAACTAACTCTTTGCAATTGAGAGTCCAGAGTAAGCGGATTGTAACCTGCAACAACTAGGAGCCTCAACGTGTAGCCAAAAGATTTCAAGTAGAAGTGCAGGGGAGATTCCAAAATGTTGGGAATGTGACAATTGCAGAAATGAAAGCATTCATTGATGAGGATGATTGTGAATCACCAAACCACATTAATAAGACAACTAAAGAAAGAAGAAGTTTGTAATGGTTAGGAATCCAACATGACTATTTTCACAATACATGTCTTTGTTATGTCATTAAAGATAGAGTTTCAATCCTAGTTGTTCTCTTTACATATTTTTAGTTATAATTTTAGTTACACAGACTTCATCCCTCTCTATTTATAGGAGAGCAACAATTTTCATTTAATTTTTGTTTTGAGTCCTTATTTCAATAAACATCCCATGAACCTATATAGTTGGATCAATGGTTGAGGAGTACATATAGCACGAGGATGTGTTTTGATAGATATAATTTTCCATTATACAAAAATTACTTTGTTAATTTATTATTATGCATTCATGAATAAGAAATCTGTGAAGATTCTTGTCAAATTGTGAAATATAGTTATATGTAATGAAAATATTTCAGTTTATCATTATGTTCATAATTGATTCAAGGAGTTTAGATTTGAGTTTACTTTGTGGACACATTGACTTGAGCAATGGCCACTCAAGGTAACTATTCTCCACCATTAATTTTTGTTGTTACATTAGATGCTTTCATTATTGCATTCATCTTAATTAGATTCTTCATTTCTGCATGTGAATGAGATATTGTTTTATGATTTTTGTTATGCTTTGTCTCAATGCATTATCCTCTAGAGTGAGTCAAGTATTTAGAAGTGGAAGATAGCAATGAACTAGTTAATTAAAAAGTTCAGGTTTTAATAGTTAACTAGTCATAATGTTAAGTTGAGAATACCCAGCGTAGAAATAGTTCCAAATTTAATCCTTTTTCTCTACTTTATAGTTTATGATTTTCCACATGTGTAACCACCTATACTAGACGATATAGGTAGTATGGAATTTTTGGATGCACATATAGTGCCAACATCATCACAAGCTTGCATAGCCATAGTCGATAATTAAATGGAGTCTTTACAAGGGTTTAGTGGACTATTCAACTAGGAACCACCTCTAAATTGTGTGTTTAACACCAATTTTACTGAGCATTAGTTGGGCTTATAGGTTGTACTACCTAGTGCACAACTTTTAGGTGATGAAATTTCTACCTCTATCTTGTCTCTAAGTTCACTCTTTATAGTGAACTTTACAAATTTTTACATTGTCATCTATTTAGCTTTGTAATTCCTTCCTCTTGGCCTCATTGGTTACTTGGTTTCAACAAAGTTTTAGAAAACTTAAGAAAAAATTCTCAAATACTCATAAAATTCAAGTTATTCTCAAGGCTTATGAAGGTATACACACTTGATATGTAATGAATAATGGATTTCTCAAACTTTTACTATTTTGCACATTATAAACACCTAAGAGGGAAATGTTAACTCACATTCAACATCCAAATAACTATAAATATCCCATATTTTCCACCACACACAGATCACTTCCTTAAAATACTTAATCAAACTAGTATCTATAGGTATCCTCACGCATAGATCATTTAGCATACTTGTCAAACTATGAAGACAAATATGAAGATCCTGCAATGTGGGTAAGCATGTATCCCTTCCTTTTGCAACCAACTACTAGTTCTAGGCCATGCCATGAATTTCCTTGGACTTCTTCAAACAACTAAACTAAATACCTTAAGTTTTTGCTACGTGGGTGAAGGAAGCAAAAGGAAAATAACATTAAATTCTTTTCTCTCCCATTCCCCATTTAGCACTCAAAATGAAACATAGTGAAAAATAACATTAAACTTAACTTTTGTCCTTTTTATCTATGCATGGAGCCTAAGGGTCCTTAGCAATTTTTCCTTACTCCTTAACAAGGATTTAGCATTATGAACCCCTTTTTTTAGTTTTATAAAATGACCTTTTTAATAAAAATGTCAATAATAGGAATTTCCTATGGCTCCATGATTTTCATATTTATATCAAAAGATCACATGTCTCCAATTGACAAATCTATATGAAAATATCTTTATCATACCAAAACTCCAAGCAATAATCTACAAACCATAATTGTGTGCAATAATACCTATCCTCAACTTGAGAAGACTATGTGTTAAATTGATAAATCCATCACTAAAAAAGATCCCATTGAGAGTATTCCATAGATACCCATGTCATTTTGATGCCCTTATTATTGGATCATAAACACAACCATGTCATGCTAAAACTCTAATTATGTACAAAATATTCTCCCATGGCATCATGATCACTAGCCATAAACTAAAATATAGTATGTAATAACCAACTATGTTCTTGCATGAAATGTCACATTGAACTATGACAAAATCTAGAGCATCATGAGGACATAGTTCATGTCCTCAAAACTAGAATACATCTCTTCCTTTATTTTTGAGGCCTATGAAATAATTCTCAATTATCCATATCCCTAGATTTCTACTACCCAACATGCCAATTTTGGATTTAACCACCCAAGGGGAGGAGGGGAATGGTGGCTTAAAATTATAGAGAATCAGTACATGGTGGTCTCGATACCACATCTAGAATTAATAACATTGGTGGTCTTAATAACACGTGCATAAATTAATACTAATAACAACATTACCTCCTCGAGATAAGAGAAATAACACAACCATGTATACCATCATCATGTTAGATTGGTAAGATCGTCATCATATCATAATTCCTAGACTACCTTCATGTTACAATATTTAAGGTCATCATTATCTCATAATTCTAAAACTACTGCCACGTCACCATGCCTATCCTATAATAATGTCAATGTTGCCTCTTTGTCAATCATCATGTCATAATGTTGGGATAATCTGAATTTTGTCATAATTTGAATAATCCTATCAAATTATCATGTGTTAATGTATAATATTAACAAAATAGTTATTCCTAGTTAATGTTATACCAAGTGTTTGTAACAAGAGCCAACACCAAGTGCCATAATAAAGAGCAAATGAAAAAATTCAACACCCAAATAATGCAACACACATAATGGAGTGGGATATTTTGCACTACTAGCCAACTTTGTGGGTTTGATTTTTGATGGAGGATACATCAATAAGGTAACATAATATCCTTGGAGAAGTACATATTTATAATGGGTATCCCATCCCTCCTAGCCCCTAATTATACTATATTACCCTCAACTTGAAGGGAGCATTGAAGGTAGGGAGAACATAAAAAGAATATCAGCATAGTAGAAGCATGGAGGAGTTTCATAATACTTTCCTACTCATAATGAAATTAACACTTACACAATCTCCATTTAAAACTCCATGTTCATACCAAACTCTAAATATTAATTTAATTCCCTTTTTCAAGACACAACCAAAAATCACAACATGGTGCATAAGTCTATAATCCACATTATTTTCATAATAATATTTCTCTAAGATGGATATTGAGTATCACATGCTTAGGATACAATCACAAATTTTACATGGTATTAAAATATCAAAATTTACACCCATAACCCAAATTTCCTCCTCATTGGAGCACACAAGAGAGATACACACACATACCCCTTTACAATCACAATATTATATAAAATATAAAATTATTTCTAATATTATCTTAATTATTTGGAAATATTTTTCTTATGAAACATAAAAAAATTATAGTCACTTTGGTAGTGTCTTTCATTTCATTCACTCTCTTCAAATATTTACACATTCAAAAGTGTGGTATAATTTTATTATATGTGAAGTGAAATTAAACCTTTTCTTGTTTAATAATCCTTTAGCCACATCATGTACCATCAATTTAGGTATTTTGTATCCACCAATTTATCTCACTAGATATTTTATGAGAAATTTTATTATTGATATTTATCTAGTAATTCATTAGTAAGAAGGACAATAGTGAGTCCTAGTAATTCAACACAATAAAAGATTACTCTATTTATTCATTGCACTTGTCTTTGTTGCATTCTAACATGATAGTCACAATATAGATAATCACATTGCCACAAATAAAAAATACCATACTCATTAAGTATCAAGCTATATGATTGTATACATTGAAAATGAAAAACTAATTGTAACTATAACCAGATTCAAAAACAAATCAACATTACATCAATAGAACCAATTAGAGAAAAATATTGGAGCAATGTCAATGGAGCATTGGTAGGAAAAGCAGGATTTTGAATCTTTGAACAATGAAGTAGGTCGTGGAGTAGGATCTGAGAATTTGTAGGCGGAATCGGTGGAAGTTTCAAGCAGGAAGAAAGGTAAGGATGATTTAGACGAGAAGGACGTTAGAAACAATATTCTGGTGGACCCGGGGGGAAGGTTGTCCAACCTGCTAACCCTGTGGAATCTATTGAAGGAAAAAAGGGGGATAAAACTATTGATGTGGTGGGGGCCACTGGAGGGGAAGGAGCTAAATGCAAACCATGGTCTTCTCTATTTGGAGTCAAGCCTAATGGTAAATTGGTTTTTCCCTCCAATGTGCAACATATCTGACTTGGTGAAAGGTAAGTTTGCCATCTTTGTGCCTAATCCAATTATTGATCATAATATTGCTTTAATGGACAAAGCGTTGGTTGGAAATTTTATGGGCCCTAGACCAAATATTGAAGTGGTTAGGGAGTTTTTCAAAAACAAGTGGAGAACCAATGGCAAAGTTATTGTTGTTGCTATTCCTAAAGGATACTTTGCTTTTGAGTTTACTTGCAAGGAGGATATGGTGGTTGTCAGAAGTAGTGGTCCTTGGGTTATAGGGAAATCCTCCCTGGCCCTTAAGAAACAAACATCTAATCTGGACCTCTCTGACTCCATTTTTTAGAATGTTCCAATCTGGGCTAGACTTCTAGGTCTTCCTTTGGAATACTGGAACGAGGATGTCTTCAATGGCATTGCTAACTCTTTTGGGGAGATTTTATCAATAGATCCCATGACAGTGGCGAGAAAAAGGCTTGTGTTTGCTAGAATCTATGTGGGAGTGTCCCAGCATGCCAACCTTCCTTCTTCTATTGATATCCAATCAAAGTTAGGGACTTGGACACAAGATTTAGAGTTTGAATCAATCCCTTTTGCTTGCTTTAAGTGTAGAAAAATAGGACATTGGGCTAAGAAATGCCCACTCAGTGGCATCAAGGAGAAAGAGAAACCTCTGCCTAATCCAAAGCCTGTCTGGAGAAAGAAGCTTGAGGAGGAGGGTAAAGAGAGCAAAGAAAACTCTCGTATCAGCAAGTCAGGGTGTATGAAGCCTGAAGCTCAGATGAATGCCCTTGTGTTCAATGAAGTGGTGGGTTTCAAGGAAGATTTTGGTTTTCAGGAGCCTCAATGAAATGAGTCAAAGAACTTATTTGGAATGAAGGAGGGTGGAGAGTGTGAACTGGAAGACATTGGAAATGACTGTTGAATTTGGATTCCTCTATCAATAACCTTGAAATGGAATCAGAAGGTAAGGAGGATGGCGGCCAGGTTTGGATGATATTCCTATTCAAGCATTAACACTAGATATTGGTTTTCCTCTTCCTCCTTCTACTTCTGGAGGAGGCCTTCCCTCTAGCATGGACTCTTTTCAGATTCTAGGAACTACTATCTCTTTGGATTATGTCAAGGATACCTTTGAGAACATGAGTCTAACTCAAGATTTCTCAAGTGAAAATTTGACCCAGTGTAATAATGGACTGATGGACACCCTTCCCTTGGATCAAAGGAGGATGTCTGATAAGGATTGGGAATTAGGGAGAGAGTTGGAAAGCCAAGAAGATACAGATAGAGATGACACCAACTCTTTGTCCAAGAAAAAGAAGAAGAAAAACAAACAATAAAATACCCCAAGTGGAGTCTCTACTAGAACTAGAGCTAAGTCAGATTGTGGAGCTACTAAGAGCAACCAAGGAAGAAAATATGTAAAGTGGCCGAGGGAGCATGGTAGTTTTTAGGATATTGCGGATGGTGTTCAAAAAACCATCCCATAGATTCTCCAATCCCTTGGTAAGAAATGAAGATCATGTCATGGAATATTAGGGGGCTGAATAGCCTCCATAAGCAGGATGTGTTGCACAATTTTGTTAGGAACCATAGACCTGATATATTACTTGTCCCAGAATCCAAAATGCCTAAGGAGAAGGTGGAAAAGATTAAGATGTTTCAATTTAGTGGTGTCCATGGAAACAACTCATAAGGTGCCTCAGGAGGAATTGTCACATTCTGGAACCAGAATCTCATTAAAGGGGAACCATTGTTGGAGAGCACTAATCATGTGGCTACCAGATTCACCCATATTAGAGACATTTTTTGTTGGATTCATTCTAACATCTATGCCCCTAATGGGAAAGGAGCAAGAAATTCATTTTGGAAGGAGCTTATTGCCTTTCACAAGATTTTAATAATGATTCATGGGTCGTTATGGGAGACTATAATACCCCTCTTCAGGATGACGAGAAGTTCAGAGGTTCCTAGGTTAATATGGAAAGTAGAATGGACCTTTTGGATTTCATGAATAACCAAGCGCTGATTGATTTGGATTTGTAGGGAGCCACCTTTACTTGGTCGAATCGAAGAACCGGTAAGGACTTGATCCAAGTAAGGTTAGATAGAACATTAATTTCAGGTCAATGGTTTTTAAACTATTACTATTCTTTAAAAGCTATTTCTAGGGTGGGCTTTGACCACTTTCCTATAATTTTTTTCGCTGATCCATTAAAGGGGAAGAGAAACTTTCCCTTTAGATTTGAAAGAATGTGGCTTGCACGTCCTCAGATATTTGAGGAAATAAGGAAATGGTGGAATATTGTTGTCCTTGGGACCGCCATGTTTAGGGTGGCTAAGAAATTGAGGGAAGTTAAATGTAAAATAAGAAGATGGAAAAAAGAGACCTTTGGTAACATTTTTGGAATCAAATCTGAGCTTCAAATGGAGTTGGTAGAGATTCAGGATAAAATACAAAGGGAAGGATATATTGAGGATAATAGGGAAAAAGAAAATGAGTTGCTTGTGAAAATGCATGAAATTATAGCCAGAGAGGAAGACTTTTAGAGACAGAGATCTAGAGCTCTGTGGCTTTCTGCTAGAGATAAAAACACTAGATATTTTCATTTGTCTACGTCAAAACACAAGGCTTCCAACAGAATCTCTCACATTGAAAGTAATGGCAATCGATTTGAGGAGGATGACATTAGAAGACAAGAAGTCCTTTTCTTTAGTAATCTCCTCTCAGCAAGTGGAGGAATCAACCATGAAGTGCAAGATTACCTTTTAGAGGCCATCCCTAGTTTAGTTGAGGAGGAAGATAATACTAAGCTTGTTGATATTCCTTCTAGGGAAGAAATTAAAAAAGCCATTTTTTCCTTTGAAGGGAACAAGGCCCCTGGCCCCGATGGGTTTCTCTTTCAATGGTTCTAGGAGATTGTTGAAGAGATCATCGTGAAGCCATGTTTAGGGTGGCTGAATGTAAGAAAATTATTTAAAAATAAAAAAATCTATTTGGTGAAAATTTAAATTGTAAAAAAAATAAGAAGTAGGTGTCCTGTCCAGACCAAAGGGAATATATATTGATGATATAGTAAAAGAAATGAGTTGATTGTGATTTGCATAAATTATAATAAAGGAAACTTTTAGAATGAATTTAAGCTCTTGGCTTTCTATAAGATAAAAATACCAGATATTTTCATTTTTCATCAAAACACAAACTTTATAGATTTTTCACATTTAAAGTGTGGCAATATAATTGTGACGGAGGATGATTTAGAAACATAGCCTTTTCTTAGTAATATTTCTTAGCGAGTTAGGAATCAACCATGATCAAATACTTTAGAGGAAATCCAAATAATTGATAAAAATATAATAAAATTTAAGATATCCTTCTAGGAAAAATTAAAAAACCTTTTTTTTTTAAGAAAAAGAAAAAAGCCCCAACCACATTTAATCTTGCCACTTTTTGGGCACCATGATCCCGACATTAAATGCAATCAAAGAGTTCTTTGGATCAAGAAGTATCCTAAAGGAACTAAATGCTACCTTTTTGGCCCTTATTCCCAAGAAACCTGGAGTGGTAGAGTTTGAAGCCTTCAGGCCTATAAGCCTTTGTAATTCTTTCTATAAAATCATTTCTAAGGTTTTGACATCTAGGCTTCTCATAATTCTTCCTTCATTGATCTCTCCCCAACAAAATGGCTTTGTTCTTGGAAGGAAGATCCTCGATTCTATTGTCACTGTCCATGAGAATATCCATTCCCTTGTGGAATCCAAAACTAAAGGCTTTCTCCTTAAGCTGGATATTTCGAAAGCCTATGACTTTGTGGAATGAAAAATATTATTTCAAAGTCATGAGGGCGTTTGGATTCAACAATAGAGTCCTTCAGATGGTGGATCAACTTGTTTCAACAATTTCTATTTCTATTATGGAGAATGGATCCCCTTTTCGTTTCTTTCAAAATTTGAGAGGTTTAAGACAGGGAGATCCAATCTCCCCCATCTTGTTCACTATTATGGCTAAATGTCTTGGGCGAAACCTGAAAAGACTAATTGATTAGGGGTCTTTGGTGGGACTAAGGCCCTCTTCTAGTAATCTAATTTTCTCACATCAATAGTTTGTTGATGATACCATGTTGATGGGGAGATCTACTGTGACTGAAGCTAAGAATCTAAAAAAGAATTTTGGATGAGTATGAGAGGGCTTCTGGTCAGTTGGTCAACAGACAAAAAAGTTCTCTTTTCTTTTTTAACACCCCTGATCACAAATAGGTCAAGATATCTAGAATCCTTGGATGTAGAGTGGATTCCCTACCTTCTATTTATCTTGGCTTGCCCTTAGGCCTTAAATCTCCTGACTCCTTTTGGAGTTCTTTGGTTGATAGGTTTAGCAAAAAGCTCGTTGGATGGAAAGGAGCTCTTATTAGTCAAGTAGGAAAAATCCAGCTCCTCAAAGCTTCTCTTCAGAACCTTTCGATTTACACCTTAAGTCTTTTCAAAATCCCTACTAAATTTGTGGATGCTATTGAAAAAATTCAAAAAAGATTTCTTTGGTCAGAGGTTGAAGAAAGAAAGAGAATGCCTCTTATTGGATGGGATTTTGTTTGTAGGCCGAAAAAGATAGGAGGATTGGGTCTAGGAAAGATCAGAATGATGAATAAGACGCTTTTTTCTAAGCAAATTTGGAGGTCTTTTTTGTCTTATGGGGAATGGAAAGACATTTTAAAAAGTAAATATATGGCTAATTGTGGATCCCTTAAGGCCCTGTTGGATTCTCCCTCTCTGCCCCGTGGATCAACTTGCTAGAATGCCATCATTATAGGGAGAAGTATTGTTGACTTAGGTGTTGGGTGGAATATAAGAAGTGGAAATCAAGCCAGGTTTTGGGAGGACAGATGGTTACTAAAGGAGCCCCTAATTAACAATGAAAGGTGTAATAGGTGGGTTGATATTTGCAAAATGACTTTTGGTACTCAAGTTAAGGACTATTTGTGTGATGGGGCTTTGGTGGACTTGTGCCAGCTTAGCCCAAAGCTTGCCTCGATTCACTCATCACTGATGGCTGTTAGGATGGGTTCAAATTAGTAGGATGACCTTTTAGTCTGGACAGATAACCCCTCAGGCAACTACTTTATTTCTTCAACTATCTCTCTGTTGTCCCTCTCTCAAGCCCCCTCTCCTTTTTGGACCAGAGCTTAGATAAAACATCTGACCCCTAAAGTCAATATTTTTTTTGGATCCTTCTTCAAAACAAAGTGCTTACTGTTGACAGCCTCTGCAAGCATGGTTTCCAGATACCTAATAGATGTTATCTTTGCAAGAATGAGGCAGAGTTTGCAAATCACTTGTTTCTCCACTGTTCATTTGTTGCTGCTATATGGGGTAATTTTCTAGCTCTCTGGAACATTTCATGGGTGTTCCTTATTCTATTGAATACTTTTTTCTCTCAATGGAAATATCCTTCTCTGAATCCTTTTATTCAAAGATTATGGGCTTTCACTTTCCCCTATATAGCCTGGGGTGTGTGGAAGGAATGAAATAGCAGACTCTTCAAGGACCAGGAAACTTCAGAGAATAATGTGTTTGAAAAATTTTCAAGCTAATTATGGAAAAATTTAATATCATTCCTCAGCAAGAGAATAAATTGGAGGTTGTGGTGTGCTCTCCATACGACTTAAAGATAGTTAAGGAATGGAAGATTAAAAATGATGTGTCAAGGGCTTCTAAACCAGCTTAAAAAGACCAGGAAGGGGTGTGTTGGAGTTTTCCACCAAGTGGTTGGATTAAATTCAACTTCAATGGAGCGGCTAAGAGAAACTCGGGATTGGTTGGAAGTGGAGGTGTGATTAGGGACTCAAATGGCATTTTTTTAGCGACAGTGGAAATCTCCCTTGGATTTCAAACTAAGCACATGGCTGAAGCTATTGGAGCCTTTCAAGTGATTAACTTAGCACTTAGTTTGAATTTTAAAAAGTTATGGCTTGAAGGAGACTCAAAAAAACATTATTGATTGCCTCCTCGAAAAGTCCCCTCCATCATGGACTATCAAGAGCTGGATTGAAGATGCTAAATCCCTTTAAGCAGAATTTGATAAAGTAAAAATATCTCATGCTTTTAGGGAAGCCAACAGTGTGGCCAATTTTTTTGCTAATGAGGGGATTAAACAGAAGGGGTTGGTCACATGGCAGAACCTTAGGGGTCTGAGTGCTGATGCAAGGGCCTTAATTGAATATGATATCACACATGGGAAAGTAACAATTTTTTTTTATGATGGAGAGTAGGGTCAAGTACATCAACATCATTAAATTTGATGGGGTCGCATTTATTATCTTAATTGGCAATAAGAAGTGGCATGTTTTGTGGGGTCTTTGGTTCGGCTGCAACATTTTATTTCAGTACTCTTGCTTTGGTAGAGATTTTAGGGAGGTGCTTGTGATAATGGGAGGAGACAGGAAAAGGGTAGAGTCAAAGAGCTATTAAATGCATAAGAGGAACCCAAAGGTATGGAGACAAGTTGAACGAGGCAGGCTACTCCCTTTCGTTGAAAAGCTTCATGGGCTTGATTTGAAGGCCACTGAGTACTTTGAGAAAAACTGGAAGAACGGAGAAATAATTCTTTTTAGGAGGAAGGTTAAGGTGGATGAGAACCTCATAGGGGATGTCACTGGCACGTCAATTGAGGGAATGAAATTCTTTCATGATAGAAATTTCTCTGATGAGGCGGTTATTAGATTCCCTAGGAAAGATAAGGAGAAGAATAAGCTAATAAAAGTCTCCAACAACTAATTTGAAGTCGATTCGATTAAGTCGTTATGGAGAAAAGTGCTCAGAATCATCATGGAATACATTACCCTGGATGACAGATTCACTAGGGGCTACGACTACCACTTTTCCCTTCTCAACCACTTACGTCACAAGGTAAGGGTCTCATTTCCTTACTATCTGTATTGTTCCATGAGTAATAGCCTAGAAGATTATAAGAAGAATCCTAAGAAGTACCCAATTTTGCATACTCGCCTTATTAGGCTTATTTATGAACATTTTCAAAATATGTTAGCCTTATCCAACCCTATCTCGGCTTCATCCTCTAAAGATGATGACATAGAAAATAGTGTGTCGGAGGATAAAAATAAGTCTAACATTGAGCGGATTGAAGAAGATCCTCCTTCCCCTAACAATTCTGGTATGAAAACCTTGTAGTGTAAACCCCCGCTTAAGAAAACAAGCACTGCCAAAAACCCCAATAGCCCTATTCTGAAAGAGAAGTCCATTCAAAAGGGTTCCCCCGCCAATAAATTGGTCTCTTACTCTAAGGATACCCCAGAGGATAATTATGAGGTCCCTGATCTTGATTTATGCATTTGGTGCTCCTAGATTTTCAGAAGCACAAGTGCAACAAGAAGCTATGATGAACCTAAAAAAGTATTGTATGATCAAAATTCATTGTGCTTTTTGGTGAGAAGAGAGGGTTTATATAGATGTCCTCGTGATAGATCCGAGTTACATGAGAAATGTGGGATAAAAGAATGAAGTGGAGGAATGAATAATTATCCCATATTGCTTAATCAAGTGCAATTGATTGAAATGAGAGAGATAGATGAGTGGCCTTATGATATGATGTAGGTTTAGGAGTTATATTTAAAGTGGATTTTCAAATTAATGAATGATTTAGTTGAATGGATTTATATATTTAAATGATTTAATATGCATGGATATTTTTATGCATGAATAAAGTGTGCATGAAATGGATAAATGATTTATAAATGATTATCCAAATGGATAATGCTTATAATATTTTAATGATTTAAGTGGATTAATGAATGAATAGAAGAAAGTATTAAATGAATTAATTAAATAGATAATAATATCCATTTAATTAATAGATGAAAAATAGGATGATTGTGAGGACAAATTTTGAGTGTCTACATTTTGCCCCTCTTTGATACAATGCATCATGTCACGTTGCTTCAAAGAAAAAGAATTGATTAATTGATGCATGCCCTAGGGATATCCTAGAAATGATGATGATGATAAGGATGATATTCCCCCTTGAGAGATTGATCGAACAAGCTATGATAAGATTAATCTCTCGATAGATCACACAGAGAAAATTTGATAATTGATATTGCACAATTGATTAAGCAGAGATCCAAATTTGATGAAAATGCACAACTGACAAGTGTAACTGAGCAATTGATGGAAATGCTCAATATAGCTAGGTTGATAAGTTGATTAAGCTAATTGAGATTGATGCTAGCACAAAACAATGATTGATTAATAAATTGAGTGATCAGGGAGCATTGGAGTCCCAAGGTAAAAATCAAGTTGATTGATTTGATATTTGGATTAAAAGACAAGCATCAGTTAGATAAACCAATTAATTACCCTTTGAGATAAGGAGCATGAAGAAAATGAAATGATGAAGGAAATGAAGGTGATGATGCTTCTTGTGCCTTACAAAGTTCTTTATCATCATAAAGCTTATCATGCACAAATTAGTATAAGCGTCTAGATAACATGAACATCTAGACGACCTTAATACTATTTGCATTTTTATTTAACAGTGAAGTATAAGCATCTCGGTATAAGAACCTTAGATGACCTGAATACTTGTTGCATGGAAGACACTATTAGACAAGGAATTCTCTCATCCACACTAGACACATAGGTCCTCGATGATTTTAGACAACTGTGTCTTAAGATGAGTCATCTTATGAATAAGAAACAATCCACAGACAACAAAGAAGTGAACATGCCCCATCCTCACCTCTCTAGTCCAAGACATCCTTGAGAAGCTAAAATACATGCCACCAAAGATAAAAAATCATAAAATAATCAAAGATCGACAAACAAACAGGCATTATGCTTCCATGGAGAACTGATTCTTGTTACAGTTTATGTGTTTGGTTGGATTTGAAAAAGAGATTGATGGGTATGTTGCAATGTCTGCTTGATTGTCAATTGTGGCACGTTTCGATTTTGTTGAAGTTATAAGATGTGTGGTGATCTAAAAGTGTCACTGTTTTGGAAATTTTTGAAGTTATGTGATTTTTTTGAATTTTTGGAATTTTTTTAAATTTATTTTCAAAATATTTGAATTTTTTTTGGATTTTCTAAATATTTGATTTTTTGGATTTTTTTTTAATATTTGTATTTTTTTGAATTTTTGAATTTTTTTGGATTTTCTTAATATTTGATTTTTTGGATTTTTGGATTTTTTTTTCAAGACTTTTTTCCATTTTTTTGGTATTTTTTCAAGACTTTAAAAGATCATACTTTCTGAAGTACTCAGGTACATAAAACCTGCGAATGTGCATACTGTTGATGGGACATTGAGAAATTCACCTTTTGGAGTAGATAACTGGTATGCCCCAAATCCATACACAACAGTGATAATGTATGGACCCAACCAGTTAGGCTCAAATTTACTCTTCTTTTCTCTGTCTTGTTGATTGCGAGGATTTTCACAAAGGACAAGATCCCTAATCTCAAATGTACGTGGTTTCACTTTATGGTTATAACTTTGGCACTTTTGTTGTTGGTATGCTCTTTGATTATTGAAAGCAATTTGTCTTCATTCATCCAATATTTCCAATTCTTGCTAACGAGAAACCGAATAGTCTTCATCACTGATTTGATTATGCAAGGAGACCCACAAAGAAGGCAACTTGATCTCTATGGGTGAGATGGTTTCAAATCCATAGACAAGGGCATAGGGGGTAGTTCCTATGGGAGTGCAGACACTCGTGTTGTAAGCCCACAAGCCAGGATTTAGTCGAGCATGCCAATCTCGACCAACTTCATTGACTATCTTTTTAAGAATTTTGAGAATGGTCTTATTAGAGGCCTCAGCCTAGCCATTACCTTGAGGGTAGTAAGGTGTAGAAAAAGGA
Organism: Sequoia sempervirens; assembly: GCA_007258455.2. Taxonomy (NCBI): domain Eukaryota; kingdom Viridiplantae; phylum Streptophyta; class Pinopsida; order Cupressales; family Cupressaceae; genus Sequoia; species Sequoia sempervirens. The sequence goes on from VDFB02065898.1 coordinate 49,654, forward strand.
TGTTGTATATGGAATTTCTCACAGAGTTCACATACATCCTGATTTTTGAACAAATGACCATTATCTGTGATAATGGATAAAGGAACACCAGAACGACAGATGATATAGTTCAATATGAAAATGGCTATTTGTTTTCTAGTGTAATGAGTGAGGGAAACAACTTCAATCCATTCTATGAAGTAGTCTATGGCAACAAGAATGAACTTATGACTATTGGATGAAGGTGGATGTATCTTGCCCATGAGATCGAGTCCCCACTATAAAAGGGCCATGGTGTAGCAAGAGACTACAATTCTTGTGTAGGAGCATGTATCAAGTCTGCATTTTTTTTACACTACTTGCATTTTTTAACAAACTAATAAGCATCCTTTTCCATTGTAGGCCAATAACAACCCATACACAAGAGTTTCTTGGCTAAGGTGGGACTGCTAGAATGTGCCCCACATATACCTTCATGTATTTCTCATAAAGTAGTTTTGGCCTCATCATACTCAAGAAATCTAAGTAAAGTACCATTGAGACCTCAACAGTAAAGGGTATCGGCTAAGATTATGTAATGAGAGGCTTGATAGATAAAGGTTTTATAGGATTTATTGGATAGGTTTGATGGCAAGGTGTTATCCTGAAGATATGTATAAATATCCCCATACCATTGAGAATTAGGACCAACAATAAGACAAATCATTTTAGATTGTGGTACATTAGAAGCAGGTTCCAAAAGAGGCTCTACCAAGAACTCAAAGTAGGCGGCACTACTTGGCATTTCCATAGGTGAACCAATTATTGCCATTGCATCAATAGCTTTGTTACTATCTCGAGGAATCTACTCAAAATAAATTGATGTGAAATAGGCCTTGAATCATCCACCATTCTTTTGTAAGGCATCGATTTTTCATCTTTTGTTTTATAGTCATCATTAACTTGTCTGATCACTAGTTGAGAGTCACCAAGGACACACAACTCTAGGATTTTCCATTGCATAGCCATATGGAGCCCAAAAAGTAATGCCTTATATTATGCAATATTGTCGGTACATGGAAACTGTATCTTATAAGCTTTAAGTATACAATCCCCTTGTGGTGTGACAAAGAGAATTCCAGCAACAAAACCACCTTGTGTGAAGGAGCCATCAAAATATAAAGTCCAAAGATGTGTAGATTCCATGTTGAAGATTAATTCATCAAGGAACTTTGTAATAAGAGAATAATTATCTATCACAAGAGCATTGATGAGTTGATCTGCTATAGCTTGTCCTTTGATTTCTTTTATTTCTACATACTTGATATCAAACTCGCTGAGAATCATCACCCATTTAGCTAATTGTCTAGTGAGTGTTGCTTTGTTCAAGAGGTACTTAAGAGGATCAATTTTTACAGTGAGATTTGTCTAGAGTGTAAGCATGTAATGTTGTAGCTTTTGTGAGGCAAAAACTATGGCAAGGCATGCTCTTTCAATAGGACTATAATTGAGTTCATATCCCACTAGATTACGACTAATGTAAGAGATTGCATGTTTCTTTCCTTTAGAATCATATTGTGCCAAAAGTGGCCCTAGTGTTGTGGTGGTGGTGCATATATAAAGAAGTAAAGGCTTGTCATCTATAGGGGGTACTAATACTGGTGGTGTCATTAGATACTCTTTGATTTTCTGAAAAATCTTGTTCATACTTTTCATCCCATTTGAATGGAACATTCTTGTGTAATAGATGTTGAAATGGTTGACATTTATTTGCAAGTTGTGCTATAAAATAATGGATAGACTAAAGTTTTCCTTGTAATGATTGCAACTAACTGATATTCTTAGGTGGAGGCATTTCAAGTATATCCTTTACTTTTATAGGATCACCTTCAATTCCTTTAGATGAGACAATTTATCCTAGGAGTTTCATAGAGGTTACCCTGAAGGTACATTTCTTTGGCTTCAACCAAACCATGCATTGTTCTAATCTTGTGATTTTTTTCCCATTATCTCTAGATGTCTAGCTTTGGTGTAGGATTTTCACAACAAATCATCTACATAGTCTTCCAAACAGGTATGCATCATGTCATGAGAGATAGTGGTCATTGCAAGCTGGTATGTGGCTCTGACATTATTCAACCTAAAGGGCATAATATTGCAATAGAAATTTCCCCAAGGACAAGTGAATGTTGTCTTAATTTGATCTTCAGGAGAAATGTTAATCTGATTGTATCCTGAGAAACCATCCATGATGGATAACATTTCATTCCCTATTGTCAAATCCACTATCATGTCAATGTTTGGAAGTGGGAAGTCATCCTTAGAACAAGCTTTATTTAAATCTCTAAAATCTGTGCAAACTCGGATACCCCCATCAGGTTTTGAAACTGGTACTAAATTTGAAATCCAATCAGCATAGTCAACAGGTCTTATAAACCCCACATATATAGCAACTTTTGTAATTTATCTTTTACCAATAGAGCGAAATGGGGGTGCATTTTTCTCAACTTTTGTTTAACAGGTTTTGTCCTCGGTGGCAAAGACAAGCGATCCATTACTAAATCTAGATCAAGTCCTAGCATGTCTGCATAGGACCATGCAAAATTAACTTTTCTTTCATTGTAAAACTGTATATGCTCTATTCTCTCTTCAAGTGTTAATGATTCTAATAGATGAATTATCCTTGGTTTTTCTTCTATGCCCAGATTTTTTGGTATTGTATTCTCCACCAACATAGATGATTTTTCATGATAGAGTGCTAGGTGAAGTGTGTTAAGCTTTCCATCCTCAAGCACCTCAAAGAGGTTTTCACCCTTGGATACATCCTTTATTTTTACTTTTTTTGGGTCTAATAATGCTACATAATGGTTTTCACTAGAAGACCTATTTATATTTTCAATAATTTTGTGACTTAAAGGCTTGGCACCTTCCCCAAAGTAAGCCACACTGTTGAGTTCTATGGAGAAACCTACTTTATGATCCCTAAGAGGTGTGTCTTTTTGTGATCCCATAAATTTTATGATTGCCTCATCATTTTGAAATAAATCTAGTTGTGGCGGTCCCTTCTGATCTAAATCAATGAGTTCGGGGTGAACTAGGGGTAAAGTGTCATGATTTGAGTCAAGGTTTTGAATGGATTCAAGGGTATAAATGTTATGATCGGGTTCAAGGGTAGGGACACTATCATAGTCATAAATTTCAATGAAGTCATCGATGGCACTTTCCTCGTTTGTCTATGTAGCATTAGAGGACTCTACTTCCTTACTTGAAGTACATGCAGTACTCAAGACCTTATCTGTCTACGTGTCATATCCTAAACTAGGGACTTTTTACGTACAAGTAGGTTGTATTGGTTCCAAGATACCCTATTTCTATAAGCCCATATGACTTTTACCATCATATCCCATTTTTTTCGTAAGATCAAATCCTTTGTCGTACTATTCCACATGTATCTTTGTCTCTAGTTTTTCAGTTTGTTCTTTTTCTCTATCTTCATCTTTCTACATCCATTTTAGGAGATCAACTTCTTTTGTTTCATTATAAAGAGCTCCTCATTTTTCAAAAGTAGTTGATTTACAAATCATTGTAGTATCTACATCTGATGTGGTCTTAGTCATCTATGGTTTGTCATAGTTGAGGGGAGATAAAGTAACTTTCCAATGCAAAGAGCACGATTCAAGGTATATTCTCCCACTCCTTGTTCTTTTACTTGTATTTTGATCTCAACTTCATTGGATTTTGAGATGGATGCTTTTAAGGACTTAGGATCAACATATGCTTGGGAAGGAAATGCCTCACAGTTGCTTGGGATTGTGATTTCAGTTTTAGGACTTAGATTATGACAATACATTGAAAGGGTTAGGATCCTTTTGTATTGTGATTTTGACACCATCGTGTGGGGATTTAATGCACTGAATCCAAGGTCTTGTAAAGAGGATGCTAAAGGTCAAAGGGAGATCAAGAACTTGGCAACCACGTCCTTTACCATAGGCCCAACCCTAATTGGTAGAGTAATTGATCCTTTAGACAAGTTTTCATCTTCATCTTATGCCTTTATGGTAATCTTTTTCTTTGGATTAACTGCATTTTTAGAGAACCCTAATTATGTGATCAATTTTTGAGTACAAATATTAAGACCTATTCCTCCATCTATTAGAACTCACTTGATCTTAACTTTATGGACAAGTACTTTAATGTGTTAAGGTGTGTTATGTGGTTGTCAGATGGATGAATAATTGGTCTCAGTAAAAGTGAGAGTGTGAGGAGAGGTGATGTGTCCCACCATAACTTGGAATTGATCTACATGCAAGTCTGTAGGTATTGTAGTAGTAACAAGTGATTTATCTAGGATAGCTTTATGCTCAATACTAGATAGGCGTAGCAGCTCAAGTATGGAAATTTTTGTGGGAATTTTACCTAAATTCTCTATGAGGTTGTATCATGAAGTTGGTGTAGCAAGTTTTGAATTAGGGTCCCTCTAAGGGTAACTATGCTTCTATTGGTAGTAACATTGCAATCAGGTTCTTTGCATTTTATAATGAAAATGTTCACATGATTATCAACCTCACTAATGTTATTTATGATATAGTCATACTTAGCAATAGTATAGTTTACACTGTCACTAGATTCAAGGACCTTTCCTTTATCCTTGTCATGCTTAAGGAAAGGGTTTTAAACATCTTGCAATCATAGATACTAGAAGGAGAGTGTCCGTTAACTACTATCTTACCATCATCAATAAGTTCTTGTATCAGATGTTGAAGTTTATTGCAACTATTAGTTTTATGTCTTTTGTGTCCATGATAGTCACAAAAATGATCCTCATTCCACCATGGAGGTTTGACTTGTGGATTATATTCTTTCATCTCAAGTAGCATTATAAGATTATTTTTAAGGAGTTCTTTTAATGTGGATTGAAGCGATTATCCCAATGGTCTAAAATTGTGTTTAGGGAAACTTCTTTGTTTTTCTTTTCCTTTATCTGAAGATGAACCTTTAAAGTTGTAGACAAGTGATGGTTTTTTAGTCATTTCCACATCAACATCTCTATCATTGACTACATTCTTGTTCTTAACCCAAAAGGGTGTCTTGTTGCTTGAGCCTGATTTTTGATCTTTGTCGCTATTAAGTTGAATAGTTCCATCATAAATGAGAGCTTATTCAATTTGAAATCCCATTTCTATGGCTTCATCAAAGGAATCCAAGCATTTGAGGCAAAGTTCCCTTCCTATTTTCTTATTCAAATTTTGATAAAAGAGGTCAACTAATTCTTTTTCTAGAGTGTCATAAGGTAACCATTTTGTTAAATTTCTCCATCTTTGTAAAAATGACACAAAATATTCTCCTTGTTTTTGTTTGGTGATAAAAATATTTGTCATGGTCACTTTAAGTTCACAGTTGAAACTATAATTGGAGACAAATTTATTAGCTAGTTCTTGAAAATATTTGATGGTCAAGCATAATTGTGAAAACCATTCCATAGCTTCTCCTCCTAGACTGCGAGGGAATAATCTCATAAGGTATGTCTCATCAACTACAAATTCCAAGGTAGTAGCACAAAATTCTCTAAAGTGGTCTTTAGGATCTCCTTTTCCCTTATATTTATCAAGTTTTGGTATGTCCCAGTGACTAGGAAAAGGTGGCATTGGTATAATGCTCGGATTGAAAGGATAAGGACATATTTCTTCAATGGAGAGCTTGTGGGTTGATGTTTTACTGTCCTTGAGAGTATCCAATTATTGTCTCAGTGCTCTAAGCTCATCCAAAATAGGATTGTTTGTAGGTGCAGGTTTTGACATTTTTGAAGATCTCTTGTAACCAGGTTGTAAATAAAAGGGTCTATGATCTTTTATTCTATCCTCATTGTTTATTTTTGTATGCTTAGGTTCACTAGATTCATGTTTGTCATTCATTTTGAGTAAGGATATGTCAAAATTAGGAGGTAGTTTGATTCCATCATCAACAAAGGCCTTGAAGTATTGTTGTGGATTATGTTTGACTACCTCTGTAAGCAGTTTAGTGAATCTATGATCATTAAGTGCTTCATTTAAATGGGATTGGGTTATTTCTTCATTATCTGTTTCATTTGATTCACTAGTTGCAACACTAATGTCATCTTCCCCATCAAAGTCTTTTCCCCAAGGGTTCCCCTCTTCTTGAAATTTTTCTCTTATTCTAGGGGTCATGGGCGATTGTTTTAATGTTCAATCCATGACAAGATAATGTATGAGACCAAGTATTGGGATGAAAATGCAAATGGATATGATCCTAAGATGAGATATGTGAATGGTATGGTATGATATAACAAGCTTTATATAATAACAATGAAAGAGCTCAAAGGCAACTCTAGGTCCAAAGTTGGTTATGATACAAGGCTTTACTTGTGCTATGATGGATAGACACAAGGACAAATGGTCAAGAGAGGGTATGTAGGAGATGATGAACTCCAAGAGGATTACCCTACTCAAGGATAATGGTAATTCCCTAACTCAAGGATGATAAATCTCAAGTGATACAGATGATTAATAGCCAAAGGTTTGATTTCAAGACCTAGGAAGAGTAGCCTAAGTGCAAGCTAAAGGTTTATTTGAGCAATAATGGATATACAAGGGCCATGTAGAATGCAAGGAATGAAAGATCAGAACTAGAGGATGATGCCCCCAAGAGATTTGAATGATAGATTCATTTTGGATGTTTTTTATGTTTGAATTTTTGGGTTTGCGAGTTTGAGATGTTGCAAATTACTAGGTGTGATGTTTGGTTGAGATTTGTTTCGAACACCCACGTAAAACACAAGCAGACAAAATGTTTTTGAGTTTGATCTTGATGTGAAATGACACACTTTGAAAACACTTTGCATAACCTATGCTTCTCAAGAGATACCACTCGCTAGATACCCACTTGGATTTCTCCAACCACTTAAACAAGGTAGACAGCTAGAGACTTGGTGGTGTTGGCTCCCCCTTACATGACACACACTTCTTGGGAACACCAAGTCTCATTCCCCAAAGAGGAATTTATGTCTCTAAACATGAATAGTGAAAACATGGGGTGGCTTCAAAATGATCGTTCCTACGCTAGCAAGTGAAGGGATTTTGGTCATGAAAATAATTGGTTCCTAGTAAGGGCTTTCATTCAAGGTGGCCATACATGTGGCAAGATTAGCTCAAGATTATTTCAATCAATAGGCCTCACAATCCCTTCCTAAGAAAGGATTTTGATGTGTAACGTGGACACTAGCAGTGGCACTTGTCAGTATGACACATCCGCACCTATTGCTTATGAATTTCGTCACAAACACATTTTTATATAGTGGTTCAAAAGAGCTTGGCTTTGTCTTGTTACCGCTTGGGTCGTTCCCACCTTTCAAAGTGGGGTGGCAGGCCCTCTAAAGGTATACAAAAGCGAGGAAGTATGTTGGTTTTGATCTCTCAAATCACATGAAGCACAAGGAGAGAGCATTCACAACACCTTTGCCTCACATTCACATGGGGTTCATTTTAATTCCAAATCCAAATGTGTGGATGGTTATACAAAATGTTAAATAAATGATTTTGATTCTCAAGATTGTCGAGTAGCACGAGAGAAGAGCATATGCACTCAATGACAAAAACAAAAACCACAAGACATGGAAAACACTTGTTAATTTTAACCCTTGCTTATGATGAGACAAATATTTGAGTTCATTTTTAGACCAACAAATCCAAATGTGATCTAATCTATAAAAAGAAGACACAATGTATCAAGATTAGATTCTCTGACAATCGAACCTACAACACACTGATTAGTAGTTTGATTCAATGTTCTTCAACAAACTAGAGTTTTATTTTTTCATTTTTCAAGTCTCTGACATGCGAACCTGCAAAAAGCCAAATTAACAAAATTAGCTCCAAAATCAAAATTAAACTAAGAAAGAAAAAAATAACATTAATCTACTTAACAAAAGTTAACAAGCCTAATTAATTCAACTAAAAGTTAATCTAGATTAGTGGGTGGTTGGGTGGGCTCCCCCCAGCCCCTCTTTTAGCCACTTGAATTCTTGGGTGGGCTTGAGGTGGCTTTGGGACGGTTTTGGTGCTTGCGGAGGTGGTACTGCCATGTCATTCTTTGGCCTCTCTAAATTGCCGTGGGGAGGAGTTGGTTTATTTAAAGTGTTTTGCTCTTGAAAATCACGGAGCCTTTGGTGTTTGACAGGGGGAATGTATGGCTATGCATTCAAGGTGTCGTTTGTGTGACACGTCGGGTACAACAATCATAGAAATGACAGTTGAAGGGCTGGGTGGCGTCTCACTTCATTCGAAGTGATTATGGTTTGTAGGCGGAAGGACTAAGCCCGTAGCAAATCTTCATGGCAAGGATGAGATGATCGGCCCGCCATTATTCAATTTCGTGTGCGGAGGCCTGACTGATCCTCTCACGGGTCTATTAATGGATCTAATGCAATCTTTTTTAATGCTTTGTCTTCGAAATTTGGCATTGTCTTTTGTTTCTGTACAGGGAATGACTGTCAATGCTTTGCAAATGGCGAGGATGACAAAGTCAAAATTCATCATCCACATTTCGGCAGAAGGATTGGAAAGCTTTGGGGTCAACACACTAGTCTCTTTGGTGGCTATGGAGAGGCAGATTACCTTTCGGGAAGTTACGAACTAGAGATTAAAGAGAATTCTGTCCGAGGATGATCCAGTGTCGTTGGTTGCGGCCAAAATGATCCTTGGTAAAGAACACCTGGAAAGAAAGGAGTATGCCAGAGATAATTCCCATATCTCCTCTCGGTTTCTTGCAGTGCTTTTGGACTTGGAGACCCCGAAGGCGGTGGCTAAGGAGATGATAGTGCGCTTGTTCTGTGACGACTTGCTTGGTGGACTTGAGGAAACAATGAAGGCGACCTTCTTAGGCAAAGGCATTCTGCGCCTGGCTGACTTGGCTCTCCTATGGGACATGGAGGATGTTGTCAAAGTTTATCCTTTTCTCTTAGACCTCAAAGGGCCTGCATTGTCGAGGCACATAAAGATTGCGGATGTGGTTGTGGATTTCTTGAAGTGAAAGTTGAAGATGGTGCTGGTGGAGGGGATGGAGTGGATGGAAGGTTTTGTAAGGTTTGCTGAAATCAACGGTTTCATGTGAGGGTTAGCCTCTATGTTTGAAGCTTTTAAGTTTTATTGTTATTTACTGTCATTTCTGGTGGACTTCTGCACAATTTTTTTTGTAAATTTCGTCTTAAGTTGGTCGAGGATCGGCCTTCAACCTTTTTTTGTATCAATGGTTATCGTGGCTGGTCTTTTGTTGCTCGTAATGGGACTGTTGAAATTGTGAAATCGTGTCCTGGTTGGGTTAGTTTTTTTGTTTGGCTGTGTGTTCAGGATGGACTTTCCTGCGTTGCAGATGATTGTATATTTCTTCAATATCAATTTATAAATAACTACCTTGCGTATCAAAAAAAAAAAGTTAATCTAGATTAATCAAACTAAATTAAAATTAATCTAAACTAAAATTAGCAAAGTTAATTACTAAAATTAATCTAAATTAATCTAATCTAAATTAATCTAAACTAAATTAATTCTAAATTAAATCTAAATTAAAAATTAAATCTAAACTAAAAATTAGATCTAAACTAAACTAAATTAAATTCGAAACTAAAATTAATCTAAATCAAATTAAATCTAAATTAAGTTAAATCTAAATTCTAAATCAAGTCTAAATTAAAAATTAAATCTAAATTCTAAATTAAATTAAATCTAAATGAATACTAGTCTAAAATTAATCTAAATAAATATTAATCTAAGTTACCAAAATTAATCTAAACGGATGCCAATCTAATATGACAAAAATAGTTACCAAAAATTAATCTACACTAATGTCAATCTTTAATATGACAAAATTAGTTACTCTAAACTATATGCAAAGAAGAAACTTCATGCCAAATGTGAAAGCATATGTTATAAAAATGATTTTTTAGTGTACGAGCAGCCATGCATGAGATGTTCATTCATTCCTACAAGCTATACACGTAGGATATTTAAGGAAATAAAAATGATACGTTCAATCATTCATTATCAAAAAAGACATTTAAGGAAAATCCTTGATTCATTGATTTTTGCAAGTTGTGCATGCATTCGATAGAGTTGCCTTTGATAGTGCAGGCCTTCAAAAGGAAAAGAGGATAAGCTCTGTGTGCTTTAGAAGATTTCCTAAAATATGAGTATTCGGCCAAAACTAAGATGTTTTATCATCATCAAAACAAAACTAAGATGCTTTATCATCATCTGTTAGGAATGTTTTTGGTTGGTGGTCTAGTTAGATTGAACTAATATGAGCACGATACTCTTACAATATAGGTAAATTATGTTTCAAGCTTCTAAAAACTAATAGTATGCAAAAATTTTCACATCATATTCCATAGTGGGTTTAATTGTTACAAGTCACTGGTTTAATTTTAGCCGATATATACAACTTATCATTTACATTACACTTAGTACAAATAGGCAGCATACATAACATAAGGAAGATAGCGAAACTTTATTTTGCAATTGAGGGAAATAAATCATTATCTACATTTTCTTTGTGGTGTCTTTTGTTGGGGAACGATTCACTTGCCTCGTCTATGCTTCCTATGTATGTCCAACATGGAACCTTGGAAAAGGTTCCCTACTATATATGGATGTCCCTTCATTATTACAGAAAATTTGGCTGCTTCATTTGTTTTATTTCATCAAAACAAAACTAACATCCAAATACTTATGAAAAAATTGCCCAAATTATTTCAAATCCATGGTGTAGAAAAATATAGATCATTTCAAATCCATCATTTTAAAATATTGTAAAAAAAATATTTGAGAAAATATTGATTGTTAGTTACCAAAATTTGCACCTGATTCTGAACTACACAAGTTTCAGCAATTTTGGTAAAACATTGGATTCACTTCTATGTAGGACACTTGGAATGAAGTGAAACCTCCAGATTCTAGGTTGGCTTCTATTTAGATAATCACCTGAATGCACTTAAATCACTCTGAAAACTTGAAGGGGAAAAGGATAAGAAGAAAACTAAACAACAAACAACTAGATACTTAAACTTTTCAAGGTGATACACCGAAAATATGATGATATCGATTCAACAGCACATGACAGTGAAAAGTGACAATACCAAGCGCATAAAACACAACTTTGGCATATGAGCAGCTGCATAAAAATGTTTCATAGATAGGTATTAAACCAGTTTCAAAACTTTAGATTAGTAGGAAAAGATAAAATCCTCACAACTAACTAGGCCTGAACTAGATAAAACTTCACAATCTATAACCTATTTAGCTGCAAGGTCTTCACTTAAGACACAATTCTGGGACATAACATGTAGGATTACTGAAAATCTTAGCATGAAACATCAAATTGAAAATAGTAGCATACAAAAGTGAACTCCAAAGTAGGTCTCAAAAGCTCTTGAATTATCAAAAAAAAAAATGTAAGGATATCCTCAAAATATCATGAGTTACAATTGCCAAAAGAACACAAACTCTGGCACTAAAAGTCTCCAAAAGTCTCTATCATACAATGTAGAAGAACTACTGGAAAAATGAGCTTCAAAAATCATAAGTACAACTCTCAACCACTCAGGGTCGGATCTAGGAAAATAGCCCCCAAAGTAGGACACTCCACTCTCTAAAAAGAAGTTAGATACATGGAAAAGTCTCCCCAATTCATTAACCACCCTATGACTCAGCAAAACAACCTCTAAAAACACTCCAACTGACAATAAAGGAATCCTAACTGCTTGAGAGAAGTCAAATCCAACCCTTGAGTCTTCTCTAACATTCCTAGATACCCTCCTCATGTTGGAAAACTAATTCAACCTCCCTAAATGCTTGTAAAAACATAAATGAAAACATATCTTTATGTTTCCTCCTCTAAGACTTAGCCATATGAGTACATGTTTCTATTCTACTTGCATTTAAAAGATAATGATTTAACTTAAATGATTTATAAATCATCATTTAAGTTTAGTCATTTTACAATATAAAACAAAATGCAAAAAAAAAAAAGACTTTTAATTTACATGTATTCGGCCATAGACATAAATAAAAGAATTTTTACTAAGTCAAAGGTAAAATCCAAGTCATTAAAAGGTATGAAATATATAAGGCATCCTGCAAGGGTATTAGTTGCATCATATATTTTAAAAGACAAGACAAAAAATGTCAAGTCTTCATTGGCATTTGTAATATAGGGTAAACCCTAAATGCAAAAACAAAATAATGAAATTTCATTCATTTTGTAAGAAAAACTTGAAAAAATTGAGAGCACCACCATTGGAGACTTCTGGAAACTCAATAGATAGGGTATAACCTGCTACCGCCATTGGTTCATGCACAAGAAGTTTCATGGGGTTTTCTGAAGCTGAAGACAGGTAAGCTTTCCTTGAATGAGATCCCACATCTTTTCTCATTACCTATGAAATTTCTGCATCAAAAGCTTTCGAGGGTTTCTTTTAAACATTTATATTTGGCCTTTGGCTAGCCGTGGCTTCAACCTTTGTTAATAGTAAAGGGTTTTGATACAAAACATTACCCACAGTCTCACAACCTGTTTTGAAGCCTTCATTATTTGAGAATAAATGCTCTTTCCGAGCTCCAAAATGGAAACAATAATGAATGTTTCCACTTGCAGTAGCACAACATTCCTTAAATGACACCTACATGATTCACTGTAATTTTGTGACATGATGTCGACCTTCCATTTCTCTTTGTTTTTTTTTTATATTTGCAAATAATCCTCACTTATAATTGAAGGGTTTTTGCTTGAATTGAATATTTATGTTGGTACCGAGATAATGAGGATTTTGTACATTTTCCATATATCTACACTTGGAAGCTTTGTATTTTGGAAATAATGCAGGGCTTTAAAGACACCATGGATTCTTCCCTTGTCACGGCTGTTTATACTTGTTCAAACCCCATCACTCTTTGGGTGTTTGCCTCTATATATGCAAGAGGAATTTTTATATTTTATTGTTGCATACGACAACTCTTGAGCTCTCCTTTGGCATGAATATTTAAATTGTTAAATCCTTCTTGCTTCTTGGCCTTTTTAGAAATAGATAAAAATAAATGATAATTTTTTCCTTTTTTTTAAAGCATGGCTAGAAGTATGAGCCGCTAATAGCAGGTCCTTTGTTCTTTCTCTCGGCTAGAAATCTATGGATTGATCTTGCTCACTTGCTTATCCTGTAGCAGAACATAGAAAAGTATCCAGCTCCTCGCTTTGATTTACATCATGTTACTGCTCCTTCATCTCTAAGACACCACTGTTTTCCATTTTCTACTCCATTTTGCATGTTACTGCCCTTAAAATATTTGTTTTTATGTTGATATTCATCACAAGATTGTTCTTATATCTTTATACATGTGAGACTGCATTTGAATACAAAAAAAGGTTTCATGAAATAGATGTACATGTCCCTTTAATACTGCATTAGCTTCTTGTTTATTCATGTCTGATATCTGTTTGTCAATGACACGTTGGGCTCGAACCCTTGTAGGAGCCACAATTATATCCACGCGTCATTGATCTTGTTTTGTTGCACACAACACAAACTAGTTAGAAAAAATAAAGCAGTGTTTGGATTTGGATAATGTGAATGCATGTGCGAGGTGTAATGATGATAGGCCAGTTATTGCTTAGATCCTTTGGATCTAACTTCATTTTGTTATTATTTCAAGATCTTGCACTTGGAGATCAGAAACAATAAGGTAGCAAAAACACACAAAGTCAAAGCAATAGCAACACCGCCAGTCATTTAGGCAATGACTGGCCCCTTACGACTCTTATGCCTTATTTTTTATTCATATGTATTCATGTTATAAATTCAAGCATTGAATTTACTTTTCTTGGCTAGTTTCACAGCTTGTGTGAAGCGGTTTAAATACTTTGATGAATAAAGATTTACATTTTTAGAGAAGATATTTGATGGTGTATCAGTTTGCTTCTCTCTTCTTCATAAAATGCAATATTTATTCATAAATGGGATCAAAGTAAAAAATTTCATACTATGGCATAAAATACATGATCAAATCTTGAAATGAATACCTCTTAGCAAAAGTGCCCTTCCTGATTTGAGCCTATAGTTGAAAAATAAGTAACAATTACATCATTTTTCAGAATGCAGGATGAATGAAGATCAAAACATGCAACAAAATTCATGTCGGATTCACCATTCTATTTATGCTAAAAGCTGATTTAGATCTATAAACTCATAATCAAAGCTTCAACGTAACACCAATGAAGCCTTTCCTAAATGAAAGCAAATGCAAAAATGTAAACTAAACTATGAAAACCAAAACATGAGCATTCAAAGGGAAAATTCACTCTATTGTTCTCCTATTCACCAAGATCTTGATTTATGCATTTGGTGCTCTCAAATTTTCATAAACACAAGTGCAAGAAGAAGCTATGATGAACAAAAGAAAGGATTGTATGATCAAAATTCAATGTTCTTTTTGGTGAAACGAGAGGGTTTATATAGATTTCCTCACGATAGATCCGAGTTATGGGAGAAATGTGGGATAAAAGAATGAAGTGGAGGAATGAATAATTATCCCATATTGCTCAATCAAGTGCAATTGATTGAAATGAGAGAGAGAGATGAGTGGCTTTGTGATATGATGTAGGTTTAGGAGTTATATTTAAAGTGGATTTTTGAATTAATGAATGATTTAATTAAATGAATTTATATACTTAAATGATTTAATATGCATGGATATTTTTATGCATGAATAAAGTGTGTATGAAATGGATAAATGATTTATAAATGATTATGCAAATGGATAATGTTTATAATATTTTAATGGTTTAAGTGCATTAATGAATGAATAGAAGAAAGTATTAAATGAATTAATTAAATAGATAATAATATCCATTTAATTAATAGACAAAAAATAGGATGATTTTGAGGAAAATTTTTGAGTGTCTACAATGATCATTCCTACAAAAATTTTATACATCATTTAATCATTACATAATCATTTCACAAGCATAATATTATCTATACTTTAATAGCCATTTTATTGACCATTCACACTCTTTTTTATCCAAGTTTTCTTATGTTAATTATCATCCAAAATCATCATGGAAGGAGTAAAGCAAGCATGCCAACAAGTAAGCATTGCTACGTGATATCTAACTTTAACACGTTGGTTATGGGACATAATAACCTAGCCAAAATAACCCTGGACAGAATGACCCAGTCACAATAACCCAGGGACAAAATAACCCGAGGTCATAATAACCCAAGCCAAAATAACCCGTGGTTAGAATAACCCATGGACAAAATATCCCCATAAGAATATAGAGAAAGGAAAACAAAATTTATAAATTACATGTATGTTGCTAAAAAAACTTTATTATTCAAATTTTCAATTAAAGTGTCAAATTATGAGTGATGCCTCATATATAATCTAAAATGTTATGGTTGTCATAACCATCAACCAATCTTTTTACTCTTTCTTCAAGTTCATGATATTTTTTCCTGCTTGGTTGCCCAGTGTATCCAACCATATATTTCTCTATTCTATTCTCTTGGAGACTCTGTTCTTTTTTCACCGCTTTGATGAATTTCCAAACTGAGTTGTGTGATGCTTGAAGCAATTCCCTAAATCCTTTGTGTGATCCTTCAATAGTATTATTGGTTATGGGAAGATCATCTTGAGTAGCCGAATAGCAATTCCACATTGTGATTGGAAACTTGGGTGATCGTCTATTGCCTTTTCTGGTTAGTTTGCCAATCCACGTGCCTTCAAAATAATCAACTTATTCCCACGAAATTGCCTTTATTTTTATAATTATTTACCATTTTATAGGTTATTTATGCATATTAAAGGTGTTTTAAGGTTATTTTAGGGGTATATAATAGATATATGGTCTAAAAATGACCTAAATAGCCTGTATGGTGCCTCACAATCATATTTTTAATTTATTTTATGTCATTTCTAGTTTACCAGCTTGATCTAAAATGACCATGGGTTATTTTGTCCATGGGTTATTTTGACCATGGGTTATTCTGTCCATGGGTTATTATGACCCTAGGTTATTTTTTCCTTGGGTTATTTTGGTCGGGTTATTTTGTCCAGGGTTATTTTAGTCGGGTTATTATGTCTTGAAACCTAACACTTCACTATTAAATTTAAGTAATGTAAGCATCAAAAAAGGAGGAAATAAAACACATTCAAAATCTAACTTGATAATAACTACTAGTAGAAATAAATATACACAATAATATAATTAAAAACATTGACTACAAACAATACACACATGTGTACAATAGGTAAGATCCTAACAAGAATCTCCCAAAGCTCTCGGCATTATAATTATGCCTTAATAGCAAATGTAGCACCCCTTAAGAAACAACCACTTAAATATGAAGCAATATTTTTTGTGCTTGTAGTGGAATAAATGTTGGTTAAGCATGATTACATCAAGTCTACTCCCTCCAAAGTAGTTGTTCAAGGTTTAAACTTGGATGTTATACATCTTTCCAATAGAATTAATTTTTGAATTAGTATATACTTTATTTTGAACTTAGGCTTTGATTACTATGAGTTCTCATGGTCATATTAAATGCTTCATATCCAAGCATAAACATAATGTGGTCTATGGATATATAGAATAATTTATCTTCACTAGATTACACACACAAATTTGATAAGATTATATCAATTAACATTGCAGGTAATGGTTGTTAGCATAAATAGAGTTATTATCATACCTAGTTAGCTAATCACCTTTCTAAGATTGAACTATTCAAACCTAGCTTAAGTTTACTTAGGTTTCTTTGCTTTTTTCTCACTTCATATGGTTGAGACATGTGTCCTTGTGACTTGAGATGCCTATTGACACTTGCTCACACACTTGTCAAGTGATCTCACAAGTGTCCCACCTTTGGAGGGGTGGTCAGAGTTTCGCTCCTACCTTATCACCTCCTCATCCTTGCCTATATATGCAAGGATTGATCATTGTATTTACACACTCTTTATGTTATATTGATAGACATATTATTGTGCCTATTTTGTTCACTTATGAAAGTTTATTTTGAGCTCTCTGATCATGGCATTCTCCAACATGGTATTTGAGCCATGAGAGCACGTTCCTTCCCACATCGAGGTGACTCCCACACATAGCCCTACCAAAGGAGCATCATAGATCCAAATGGACACCACTATTTCATCTAGAAGGCTCAAGAAATAAAAAAATACATTTCATTTTATCAATTTGGGTAATTTTCAACCTTTGCAACTTTTTGGGCCTTTGTACTTATTTTAAGAAAAAAGTAAAAATTGTTTTTTAGTAGAAGTCCAATTTTTCCTCTTCCCATCTGCTCGTTTGGGTATATTTTTGCATTTTATAGGAATTTTAGCTATTTTAGCCTATTATGTAGAGTTTTTTAGTCTATTCGGCATATTTGTAGGGTTGTATTCACTTTGATTGAGCTGAAATCTTTGTGTTACATCCGAATAATCATGAGCTTGGAGAGATTTTATTTGCATCACTAAGTTGCCCACCATCATAAATTATTGCACCAACCTTCCTTGGTGCCTTTATTCACCACTAGAAGCAACACCTTTTTGGCTCTCTTGCATGAGATTTGTTGGAGAATGCCAAGATTAGATTTGGATTATACCATTAAGAACATTCATATCCTCTTTGATGTTATCTTTGATGAAGCTACACCATTTCCATCTTTGGATATTGCTCTTGCCTTGCCTACATTAGCTTCTTTCACAATAGATTATGCAAAAAATAATGATTTGACCTCTCCAACTTTATTATCATCATTTGAAATAGTACCAGATGTTGGAAGCTTTAAAACATGAGCATGAAGCATGGATGGTTGTGCAAGTTGTTCCTTTGTTGTCATTGATGTCAACATGGTAATAACTATATGGTGATAACTACATGGGAAGTTTGCTTGGTTTATCAGAGTTGTTCTTTGCCAGTAATACTCCTTTGTGATGGATCAGTGTGTTGGTATTTGAGTTTGAAACTCAACACAAGATTTGATATGACTCTAATCTCTTAACCATGTTTTATTGACTCATTCAAACTACTATTTCCTGGATCTTGAGACATCTTTTTCTATGAATAGGAAGTTATCTCTAATAGAGTTTAACTCTATATCCTACTATTGTTCTATGTGAAGTATAATGTGTGGGAGACTCTACATTCTACTAAGGTGAACATTCTTATAAGTTGCGGTTTTGCTGATAGTCTCTTTACTGGTAGTGTGATGAGAAATTAATGTGTTCTCAGATCTGAAAGGTGTTTGCTTTGAGAATTATTTGTTGGTTTGGAGAATTGTGTTTTAGTCTTAGTTGACTTAGCGAATGCAATATATTATGAAGACCAATAGTTGACTTGGCATAATGCACTACATGGATAAAATGTTCAAATCTTATATGGTGTCGACGAAGAAAGGTTTTGATTATTTTGTGTTCATCTAATTAGGCCGACCTAATTGATGAATAATATATGCTTGTATATATATAAGATGAAAGATAGAAGGAAGTGGAACAAGAAGAGCGTGAGAAGGAGAAAGTGTGTGAACAGAGGAGAAGATCAAAGCCTAAATGCTTTATCAGTAGTACAAATTTGTTGAGCAATGTAGTACTTTATATTCTGAGCTTTAGTGGAACTGAACCCTACACATTGAAGGTGTATTTCATCAATTCATTCTTTTGGGAATGAGCTGCCATCATTGTATCTTGGTAGTGAGCCATATTTTGTACTAAGGTTGTGAGCCTTTTAAGGATAGTGAGTCTTGGCAGTGAGCCCCATAATATTTTATATTTGGATATAATATATTGTGAGTTAACCCTCATCATGGCTTTCCCCATTTTGGGTTTTCCATGTAAAAATCCTAGTGTTCATGTGTGCAATTGTATTTACTTGTTTCTATGTTCTCTCTTGTTGATTCAGTCAAAATTGTGATAATGGTCAAGTGGATTTTATTATTGGTTTATGGAATACTGATTCACCCCCCCTCTTAGTATTCCATATGTTCAACAATTGGTATCAGAACTTGGTTCCTTGGAAGAAGCCTAACAGCTTGAGGAAGGTCCCAGAATTTTAACATGAATTTTTTTTTCCCTCGGAAGTTGTCTCTGTTGAATTTTCAGAAGAAATGGAAGTCTTGAAGGACAAGCTAATAAAAGAAAATGAACATATTGAAAATATACAAAGTACAAATATGGATGCATGTGATCTATTGACTAAAGGATCGAAGAAATCATCACTAGCTTGTTGGAACAATTGGATGAGAAGAAAAGAAATGAAGAATGTCAAGAAATTGAAATTCAAAAGAAGATGGATGAATGCACAAAGCTTAAATTAGAAGCAGAAATCCTAAGATCTAATCTGGAAATGGAAAATAGTTTTGAATACAAATTTAAGGTAAACTCGGTGATGCTTGATGAATTGATTACGTCACAAAGACTGGAAAGAGATAAGAGTAGTTTAGGGTTTGAAAAAGGCCAGAGTTCTAAAGTGAAACAATTCACTAGTAAGAAGACGCAGTACAAAGATATACAAGTCAAGGAGTGAAGAATCAATTCTGGAAAACCCCTGTAAAATGATATGATGCAAAAAGGTATTTATATTTCAATGGTGTTTGTCATTCCTACAAGAAATTTGGTCATAAGGCAAAGGACTGCAAAAATATTGTGAATAATTATAAGGGCAAGAAGAATGGATATAAAGATAGTCTGTTGGATAAAAGGGAAAATGGAAAGAAGAATGTTACTTGTTGTAAGTGCAAAAAACTGGAACATCCTTGTAGTAACAACAAAAGAAAGAAGAAAATCTATCTAGTGAAGAAGAATGATCAAAACTTTGATTTGGAAGAAGCAAGAAAATAAATGGAAAGGATTTAGAGAAAGGAATCATCAGTCTTATCTGTGCCAACCTCCAGTACAGATACTCCCATCAATTTCTAAATGAAAGTAGTGGCTAAGGGGGGAGCAATCATCAGAAAATTTAATAAACCCCCTCATTGGTACTTGTGTCATATCATGACAAAAGTATATTTAATGTGGTAACAAGATTAAGGTACTTTATCAGTCGCATGTGTGAAGAACGAGGTATGAAAAATTTGAAAGAATGGAGGCATACATAGTTCTCGAGACAATCTACTTGCAAGTTGAAGCATTTATTGCAAAAGCATTCAGAATGAAAGGAATAAGTTCAGATAAAATTAAACGCCTATGTATTTTCGGAGAAGCGTGCAATGAAAGTTTAGAAGGGAATTCAAAGTTTTAGAATTTGAAGAAAATATCAGACAAATTCGAAGTGAGCTCCATAATAGAACCTCTATACATTTCTGGTTGGTAGTTTAAGAGGTATTCCTATTTGCACAATCTTTCACTTTTATTGATGGATAATTCAAAGATTGTGAATTGCGTGGATAAAGCTAGGTTGAAGAGATATATGAGGAATGTGTTGGAAGAATCTGTTGATGCATTCTCTCACATCCCTTCGAGATTGTTTCCTACATAAGATATCTATGTGTTTGTTTATAGTAAGATTGAAGAAATGTCGTTAGTTCAGTTGAATGTGCTTTAGGAAAGCGAATTGAAAGAGAATCATGATGCCTACAAAGTATTAGTTGAGAAAAATTTGGATGTTTGGAGGAAAGTTCCTTTGTTTGAATTTGAGAAAAATTATATTCAAATGGTATTGAGCAAAATTCATGATGAATCTTTCTGGATTGATGAGGCACATATGATTATCAAAGAGGCAATTAGAGATGTAACTAATCTATATTCATCCAGATCGACTCCAAAATTGAAGAATATGAATGAGAAAGAAATAATTGAGGTTATAGGTGCGAGTTCTAAAGGAAAATAAATTGGCTTGAGATCGATTGTTGATCCGGTAATAAGGTATGCTGCTATGGTTATTAGTCATAAAGTTTGTATCCCTAACAATGACTACAGTTTCTAATATTGTGGTGAATAGTTGTTGATATGGTTTTAAGAGGTATGGAATATGAATTTTGTGAGCTACTCCATATACATATTTTGAAGAATTTAAAAGAGATCAAGAAGAGCAAAAAGAATACTTTTTGGTATGGCAATCTGGTTGTTTGTCTAGTCTTTTACTTTTTGAAAGAGTTATTGGTAATAGGAAGGTTAGAATGGTCAATTTCAAAGCTTATTGCCTATCAAATCAGGAACTTCATGATAAATCTTGGTAGTTTGGATGCACAAGAATCTGCCCTTGCTGCATTCTTTGGAACATTTCAGATGAGGATAAAAAAGGTCCAGGATTCTAGTAAGTGTTGTGGAAAGATACTCCATAAGCATAAATTTTCTTGTGTCTACAGATTTTTGTCACATGGAAGCAGTTGAATCAAGGCTAGTTTGGATATCTGAATTCGATTATGAAGTGTTAGTGGCCGAATTAAATTATGAAGCATAAATTTTCTCGTGTCTACAGAGTTTGGTCACATGGAAGCAGTTGAATTAAGGCTAGTTTAGATATCTGAATTGGATTATGAAGTGTTAGAGGCTGAAATTGATAAATATGCTAAAATTCTCTTAGAAAGCCTTAAGCATCTTAATGAATAATGTACCTTCTGGTAGTGTGACTGTAACAGGGAATAAAAGGAAGAGTGTAGTGAAGCTATAAGATGCAAAATAAAGTAAGCTTGAACATGAGCATGAAAGAATAAACATTCAAAGAGATTTGGAAGATTTGTAGAAGATTATTCCCGATGCTAATTTTGATTCATCTATTTTTGTTGTGGAGAATCTTCATGGCATGATTAATTCTTTAAAAGTCTACATCCTTGGGCTTGAAAAGTTTGCTGAAATTAGGTTTGATGAAGAAGATTTGAATGTTATCAAAGGAAAATGTGTGAATGCACACGATAAAGTAATGAAGGAATTGAAAAATGTACAAGGTTGTGAAAAATAGGCACAAAAACTATTTTCCTTTTGTCTAGATTGGTCTGGCAATACATTGAATATGAGAAATGAGATAAGGATGAGTGAGTCTCGACTGAGCACTCAGGTAGATACATACAGGTTAGCAGAAGATAAAGATAATCAAAGGTGGTCCTACATTGTGCAACTTTAGGAGTTTTTTTCTATTTGTAGGATCGAAGAACATATATTATCAAGAAGTTTGTGGCACTCAAAGACATGATTAAACTCATACATACTTTTTGTTCCCAGTGTTCTTGGCTATATTGGTGAATTATCATAAATCAATCTTAGTCCCAATACTTTAACAAATGGTATAGAGTCTCTAACTAAACTTGAGCTAATTTTCAAGACTCTTGTCAGTGCAAAAGGTTCATGGGAAGAAGGTAAAGCATCATGGAAGACTATCTCAGAAAGTATTAGAGGTTCTTCTTTAGGTTAATTTTGTGTTCATATATTTTTGGCTATATTTTTTATATACACATTTATACCAGACCCCTTCCTTTGTCATTGAGGTCAAAGGGGGAGAGATAAAGAGATGGAGAGTTAAAGAATCATAAGAAATTATTGAAAGGCACAAGACAACTGAGAGGGGGGGTGAATCATTTGTCACTAAATTCAAACAAAAAACTTCAAACACTTATAAACTTCACAACCACTTTATTTTGTTATTAAGTATGAGCGTGAAATGCAAATAACAAAAAGAAAAATCAACACAAGAGACACTAGATTTTACGTGGAAAACCCAATAAGGGAAAAGCCACAGTGAGGATTAACTCACAATATAAAGTAGTTTCAAAATCGAATACAAAAGGCTCACTACCAAAGGGCTCACCACCTAGAATGGGACTCACTGTTCGGATACAAAAGCTCACTACTTACAAAGAGGACTCATTGTAAAAAATGATTACAAAACTGAAGTGGCTTCATAGCCAAAATAAACTAGTAAGAGTGCACCTAATATGCACTAATTCAATTTTGGTGATTCTTAATAAACTGACTTAACACACTCCATCATCTTCACACTTCTTCGCATTCACAACTACCCACAATATTCAAACCTATCTAGCATATATATTTGATTCATCAACAAGCATCAATTAGGTCGGCTTAATTAGCAGCAATCCTTATTCACCAAAAATACCAACTGTCAGCTTCAAGTATTTACAAAAATTCTCCAAAAATTGATCTAAGCGTGTAGCACACTACATCATGTCGGCATGGACCAAAGATAGGTCGCACATATATTTGCAACATAAATTAATCCATTACAATATCATTAGTACTTTAGGTCAGCTAGGGATAGGCCCAATAACAAAATGCAATCAATAGAACTATTCCAACTCGCCAAGTGAGCATATGAGCACATAGGATTCTGAGCAAACATCCTTTTAGCATCCATAAACCATTTTCCAAAACTGCAAGCAACAATAATCAACCTTAGAGGATTGCAGACCAAAATACTGGAGGATGTAAACTGGTTCTTCATACCAGTTCAGAGTACCAAATCAAACTAACAACTCAAACAACATGGTGACATCAATGATAACACAAAGTCTACACAATTGGATGTTCTAGCAATCTCCCCGTTTGTCATTTATGGAAACATGTGCCAAAATTTACAAAACTTCCTATCACAATATTCTCTCCCCTATCTCCAGTAATCTCTCCCCTTTTACCATTTTTCACATGACTCTCTTCCCCTTTGACATCAATGGAAAAGGGTGACCAAAAAGAGGATGTAAAGGTATGTACATGGTGATAATGTTTATACAAAGGAATTCCAACTCCCCATTTCAAATATTCAAGTGAAAATAACACTTTTTACCTAAAAAGCTTTCTTGTACCTTTCTCTTATGGTTGGAAGAATCCTCTTCCAAGCAATTGCATCAGAACCCATTCTTGCACTCATACTATCCAATAAAGACAACAACATAAATGAGGGTGTATGGTCCAAAGACAAACATTATCATTCATAATCTTTTGCATCAAAAATGATTCAAGAGAGATTATCTAGCCAGACCTCAACAATTTCTTTAACCAGCCAAAAGGTTTTAACTAGGTCTTCCCTTTGTCTCTAAGCAATCAACAACTCAACTTGCAATTCACCGACTCGTATTCTCTATTTTCCATTTTTTTCTTTGAAGAAGTCAAAACTCTTTCTAATACTATTTATCTCAGATTCAATGGCTTCAATTTTGCTTCTGAAATTATCAACTATTGTAGGCCATTGAAGACAGTATCTGTAGATGTCAGATATTTCCTTAATGCATTCTCTTGTCTCATTAATATGTTTAGATAATTTTTGTTTGGCATTGGCACATCTTCTCTCAACCATAGCTTCAAATTTATGTCCTTCAAGTCCTTTCAACAACATTCTTTCTTCAATGACTTCTACTAGGTCATCTAGTAATGAGTCAAACACATCTGAAACTGTAATACCCTTTTTGAGCAAATAGTCAATCAACACATTATAAAATTTAAGTCTTTTGATCAGAGAGTAGACACACCACATTTCACCAACCTTCTTCATATCACCTTTATCTAGCAATATATGAATGTCCTCTGGATCAAATTTAGATTTAGGTAGAGATTCTTCTTCATTCTTCTTTTCTTCTGAGACATCTTTTGTGATAAAATTTCTCCTCTTAGATTTCAGAGGGGCATCACCAATAACAACTTCCACCTCTTTCTTTTTAGAGGAGGAACCCTTTTCAAACTGACTAGACACTATCACACCGAAGCATAGATTCTTCTACGGGGATGAGAAATAGATTTTACATGCACTTGCTTTATCTTCCATACACTCCAACTACCTATAAATTTGTTTTCCGACAAGGATACCAAATTCCCACTTAACATTCTCTCTTTCGGGTAGTGAACTCATAAAGTAAAATACCAGACATATAAGCAAAGATCCAAACTGGAAAGGATAACCCTCACTAATGACATTTTGACATCCTTAATTAGGTTTTCCAAAATTAAGCCACACAAATCAAATTGCTTTCTTTCCTTCACCATCATGTGTGCAAGATATACAACAATAGCCGAAGTAGAGCCTTCACGATTTCTGAAGTAGATTTTATAAGAGATGGCGTACACAACATACGTTACTGTAGGATTGAAAATTGTATTTATCAGTAGAGCTTGAGGGTCTTTGTCAATGCCAGTAAGTTCCTCCATGTCTCTGTATTTCATGAATTTCTTCCCAGGGAGATCACCAACATTGCACAAACCAATAATAGCTTCAATTGCCTCTTTTGTGATCAGATAGGATTTGTCCAAAACAATGCTATCATCCTTGAATTGAATTGATAGAAACAAGATAGATTCTTTATCAACAAATCAGGGAAATTCTCCCCATAAATCCATACCTAGGGTTTTTATGTTTTGTAATTCATTTTCTTCAACCCTAGTTCCATTTACTTCATTTTTCGATGATCAAATTCTTCCAACTCAACACCCTTCAATCTCAATGGAATATCGCCACCTAATCCTCTATCCATAGTTGCACTTATCTTCCTTGAACTCTTTCTTTGCTCAACAAATCTCCTTCGTTTCTCTTCCTCTCCTTTTGTAAACTGAGAGATGAAATTGAAAAGCTTCCATCTTTTACTCCTAATTATTCATAATAATTTCTTCAGATTACCTTAGAATCGCTCCAAATTTCTTCGAGATCACTTCAAATTGCTCTTCAAACTCTTCGATTGCATAAGTGATAAAAAATGACTTGTGAATATTGCTTTATACATCATCATGTTGCCCTAATTTGCATTAAATATGGTAGACTTCAAAAAGTTGATAAAACCCCCATTTCTTTGCACAGTGAACCCTAAATCATTCCACAAATCAATATGCCTGCAAAATTTCTTTTGGTTCCTTTTCCATGACCTCTATCTATCCATTCTCTACAACATATCCTCATGCCAAAGACTGACACACCAAGCATCAGGGGGTTCAAACATTTTTTTGTTAAAGCTCCCCCTAAGACCATGCTAGTTCTAATTACCAGAGGAATTGTTTGCACCAGATGAGGGCATAGACACATCTGTCATTTTTGGATCTTCCTTCTTCCATATCTTGTTCATTTCTTACTTAATCTCATCCTTGTCAATTTTCTTCATTGGTTCATTCTGCTTTACTAAATTAGACTACTTTCCCTTTTTACTTCTACAATTCTTGAAGTATGTCCCAGTTTGTTGCAATTGTAGCAAAAAACACCTTTCTGATTAGTTTTTCCTCCATTAACCCTTAATCTGCATTGATTTCCTTTGTGTCCAAACTTATTGCATGCATAGCAATAGTCATTAAAAGGTTGATTCATTCCACCTCCATTAAACCTATTCATCATCACCAGGCTAATCATCCTCACCTAAGATCTGCATTCAGTAGCCTACGTCCAACTTTCTTGCATACAAAACATTGTCCCAAAAAACTTCCAACATTCTAATTTACCCTGCTTCTACACTTAGTTGCTTTATGACCAAATTTATTACATGTAAAACAAACACCATTGAAAGATGGATACCTTTGAGCATTTGGTTGTCTGACAGGTGGTCTTCTAGCAAAGTTCCTTTTCTTCTTTCCTTTATCTTGAGTCTTCTGATTATCTATTGAGTTTAGGATATGCTTATCCTTAGAGCTTTCACTGGCTTCATTTCCCAAACCACCTTTGTATTTAGAAGGTTTTGTCTTGCAATCAACTCTTCAAGTTTGGTGGAGCTTATCTTGAAATTATCTTCACAGAGTTTTGCTTTCTCTAGATCTGCTTTTAGGTTCACCACTTCTTGTTCAAGCTTTGTGCACACATTAGTCTTTCTTTGCACCATAGTATTCAAACATTCTTCAATCCTTTTCTTTTCCTCTACTAGCACCTTTAATCCGATAATTTCTTCACTTGCTTGCTTCAATTGCTCACTCACTTCCCTATGTCTTTCCTTGAATTTATTTAATTGCTCTTTCAATTTTTGGACACATTCATTTGCCTCATCAAGATTTTCTTTCGAATCTCTATTTTCACTTTCAACCTTGTCAAGATCTTCAAGTGCATCCTGGAGCTCATCTTTGTCATCCATTTTATTTGATCTTCAGGATCTTCCTCAAGCTGTTAGGCTTCTTTAAAGGAACCAAAGATCTAATACCAATTGTTGAAAGGTGTAAGACAACTGAGAGGGGGGTTGAATCAGTTGTCACCAAATTCAAACACAAAACTTCAAACACTTATCAACTTCACAACCACTTTATTCTATTATTAAGTATGAACATGAAATGTAAATAACAAAAATTAAAATCAACACAAGAGACACCATATTTTACATGGAAAACCCAATAAGGAAAAAACCACGATGAGGATTAAATCACAATATAAAGTAGTTTCAAAACCAAATACAAAAGGCTCACTGCCCAAAATGGGATTCACTGTTTGAATACAAAAGCTCACTGCTTACAAAGAGGACTCATTGTCCAAAAGGATTATAAAACTGAAGTGTCTTCACAACCAAAATGAACTGGTAAGAGTGCACCTAATATGTGTCAATTCTATTCTGGTGATGCTCAATAAATTGACTTAACACACTTCATCATCTTCACACTTCTTCACATTTGCAACTTTGCAACTACCCACAATCTTCAAACCTATCTAACATATATATTTAATTCATCTGCAAGCATCAATTAGGTCGACCTAATTAGATGGAATCCTTATTCACCAAAAATACCAACTGTTAGCTTCAAGTATTTACAAAACTTCTCCAAAAATTGATCCAAGTGTGTAGCACACTACATCATGTTGGCATGGATCAAAGATAGGTCACACATATATCCACAATACAAATTAATCCATTACAATATCATCAGTACTTTAGGTTGGCTAGGGATAGGCCTAATAGAAAAATGCAATCAACATAACAATTCCAACTTGCATGTGAGCATATGGGCACACAAGATTATGAGCAAACACCTTTTTAGCATCCATAAACCATTTTCCAAAACTGCAAGCAACAACAATCAATTGTAGAGGATTGCAGACCAAAATATCGAAGGATGTAAACTGGTTCTTCATACCGGATCAAACTAACAACTCAAACAACATGGCGACAAATGAACCCCCTCAAAGGTCTCAATAAAGCCACAAAGTTTCTTACTAATTATATATCTCTTAACCCTTTAACGTGTAAATTTATTTAATTACATGCTACTTTGGATATTTAGAAAGCTCCTTACTAAAAACAATATATCCTCTACTTATCCAAGGAATCACTATAGTGGATACCCTCCTCTCATCTAGAATAAATAATTAGCCTCATCGAATTTACAAAAGGTGAACCCAACTATCTATTGTTATTCCTCATATTCCTATCAAGATGACATGAAGCTTAATGGAAAAAATCATCTTGAAAGATTTGGATGTTGTCAAGCCTTAACTTATCTAGAATGAAAATGGGTTTCACAAATGGTCTTACTATCAATCAACAATCCTTTTGATAGTTTCCCATAATTATCTTATTGGAAAAGTTGATGGCCAAGATTCCTAGGATGCACTCTCCCAAGTTCTTTAGAAGAGGCATTAGATATATTCAAAACTTAAATACTTCACTTTTAAGCCACTTCTACTTGGATTTCATGGTTGTAAGCCAAGCCAACTATACCATGAACAATATGGATAAAGAAATTTTCTAAACCATAATTAAGTTAGTCCCTTTTTAACATTTATATAATTCCTATGAGATTTACCAATTCTCAAAACAAAAGAATAAGAAATGATATTTTGATATCCCTTTATGTATTTACACTCCCAACAAAGGCTACATTTGTCTTTCCTACATTTTCCCATAGTTCAAAAGCTGAATTCAAGACAATCTCTTCAAACTCCATGTTTTAATTGGAACAATTTTTTCTAGAAAATATGGAATGCTATTATAGAGCCCATGATTTCAAGCAATGAATGCATCCGGGTGTGTCAAACCCCAAATATCTATTTTGTGGATAATTTGCATTTATTTCATTTTTGTGCCCATACCTAGTTGACTTGGTTGTGGATCCATGATTTCTTCAAAATGTTTAAGCTAGAGTCCTTCCACTAGCACAATATTGTTTTGGGAAATAAGGCTATATTTATGGTTGAATTCTCATGCTTATAGAGAGATTAATTTTTCCATTTGAAAAGTTATAAATGTTGCTCTATTTGCTCATATTTTTGTTGATTCCATTTTTGCTTCTCACACCATATCATTGGTGGGTCTAATGTTCCCATCCATAATTAAGTTCATGTCAACAATGTGGCCTTATAGGTGACATACCTTCAAATTTATTTGGATAATTGGGGGAAACCCCTTATGTGGTGGTGAGTATGCAACCCTCACCACATCCATACACTAGGCCCCCTTACTGAGGACAAAAGCACGAGCATTCTAATTTTTCTCACTGCTACTTGTAGAGTCATTGTAGGGGGTCTTCCCCTCCATTGGTTGAGGAACATTCTAGTTGGTTGTCGTTGTCTAGGTGACATATAGATTGGTCACCACTTGTGCCTTGCTCATCCACATCCTCTCAAAGAACAAGTGGACCCCTCTTGGAGGGAAAGATTAATTCCCTTGCTTAACTCTTGCCATTTTATTGTAAGTGATGATTATGATACTTAGCTGCAAATTAAAATTCTAGACTCACAACCTAAAATAATGAAGACCATGCTCACATTGATTGAAAACTCACAATAGAAGGTGAGGAAACCCAAATGGTGAAAAACTTGCTTCCAATACAAGTTTGGTAATTTTGGCTACTTAGCTTTCATTATGATTATATGATTTCTTTGAAGCCATGGTTCACTCAAACAATTATTTTTTACAAAAAATGCATACATTATTTATGAAATGCTTCCTAATTTTTGTAATTGGAGAACACACCTAAGGGAGAGGATTGAATAGTTGAGCACCTTACTTCACGCTTCTCAAAATTCTACTTGGAAACCTCAAATCACTCCTAATTTTTTACAACAACATACTTGG
Source organism: Sequoia sempervirens (assembly GCA_007258455.2). Lineage (NCBI taxonomy): Eukaryota > Viridiplantae > Streptophyta > Pinopsida > Cupressales > Cupressaceae > Sequoia > Sequoia sempervirens. The sequence continues at coordinate 79,583 of VDFB02065898.1, forward strand.
CAAGTCCCTTGCTTATAACTAAGGTTTTAGGGCCACACCATCAAATATGATGCCACATTAGCATGCATTTTTTTAAGGTGTCCAAAAAAGTAAAAAAGTTAGATTGATAGTTGTACACTAAGTCATGCTTTATTAGTGCGTTGATGTGACATCATATGATTTGTTGCTTTTTAGATCTAAGAAATACATTTCATTCAATTATAAGTACTAATCATCAATACTAACAACTTTAAAGTCACAACTATTAATGCAATATTTTAAAAAAATATTAAACATTAAATCAACAAATGCTATAACAACTATTTGATTGTCCTCCCCTAATCCCATTAGGTTCCTTTTTAAAAAAAAAACATATAATTCCCCTAAGTCCCATTCCATACTTTTTTTTGTTTTATCCATTTCCTTTAAAGTTACATTCATCATTTAGAGAAACAAAAGCTGGACCTCGACATTTCGTAAATACTCTCCTACACGCTTTTGTTTCGTCCAACTATTTTAGCCTGTGAATCCGTTACCTCAGCAACTTCTGCATACTTTACGTGTTTCTTTGAGGGGGGATTGAAATGGAATTATCAGATAAGGTGATAGTTTTCCACCAAGATGGTCATGCAGCAGGCACAAGGCTTGCAAATGCTCTTCGTCACAGCTCTTCTTCATTGAAAAGGATGTGAGTTAAGATTTCTTCGATGATTTAAAGTCATTATATCACACAAGTTACTGACATTTTAGAACAATCGATTTATAAAAGAAATTCCCTGGTTTTTGACAGTTATAAACCATTGTGCAGAGAAATGCCCCTGGAAATACCGTTGGAAATCTATGGTATCACAGATATTGTTGTATCTGGTCAAATAATAAATTTTGTTGACTCACAGGGTTATCCACAGGTATGTTTGAGTACTCCCTCAAAATTTTTATGCTTACGAACTAGTCCGTCGTGGGATGCAATTATACGTCATAAACACTAAACCCTAATTAATTCCCGCTCTTGGAACATAAATCTACATTTCCATTCTAGACTTTGTATTAGAGATGCGCCTATCTTGAAACTCTTCCTTTAATTTAAGGAAATAAACTTAAACTGATCAAATAGGCCAAGGTTACAGAAGCCTTCATGGGGTGAATTCTTTCTGATCATGACAAATTAATTCTTAATCAGGCTGTATATTTCAATGCATTATCCATGGATAGATATTAGTTTTTTTCTTTATGCCCTTTTACAAGGTTTTATGTTTAGAGAGTGGTTTGTCCGCCACAAATTGCTTTGAAGATGAGTCCAGCAGAGAGTCCGAAAATGTTGGAAATTAAACATAATACATAATCAGATCCAGAAGCACTTAGCAAAGGCATTATGCTATTGAAACAAAAACTCAAGTCTGCAAAACGTTGTCTAATACAGCTCAATTGCGTTCATCTATATCAAATATCCATTATGACATTTTGTACATATTCACTATGTGCTACATTGGCTATGTATCAGTTCTCAATACCTGTTTTATGTTACCACTAACATGTTTCTTTTCTCCATTTTATAAGATCAATAGCCCAACAAATAGTATGCTAATTCTTGAATTTAACTTATATTTACATGTCATGAACATGGACCATGCCTGCAATCAGCTGAATATATCATTCTTTTGTATTGATGATAGTTTACCATTAAAAAAAAAATGTTACATCATAGAATACATCTTCTGTCCGATCTCAACCTAGCAGATCACATATAGTAAAGAGTATAAAATTATTTTTTTTGGTTTTACAAAATTGTTTTTCACATCAACTTCACAAGTGTTAATGCTTTCACTGTATTCATCCATGTCATTCCACCGAATTGGTGGTTCAAGTTTTGACATGTCTTTATTGGATCTCACCATCTCCACTATGAAGTCTTCTCCCTGATTTACAATGAAACTTGGTCTTCCGTGAAATCCCAGATCTTTTTTCAATGTTTCCTCTTTGTATTTCTTGATGTACTTACTTTGAAACTACGGATAGTTTCTCAGGAACGGAATGTTGTCTTCCTTGTTAAATGGCCAGTGCCTTGCATATATCTTCTTTGCTGAGCTCCACTTTTCTAGTTTTCAGCAGCTTGACAAATTTGCTCTTGAATATCTCCATCGTCATTGTAACCTGCATTGAAATATTGAATTATATTAGTCTTCTAGCAGACTCAGTAAATGCCCTCTTTTTGCCTTGGAACCATTCCTCATTTCTACCTTTCCATGTAAACCACAATATTTCAGTAGATAACAATGACCAAAAAATATTCAATGTTGTATCTAATCGTTGTATAAATTCCATTAGAATTTCTTGCTATTTTATCTTACCTAAATTCCCCCAACCTCTCAGCTCTGCACAAAACATGTACCAGACCTCTTTAGCAAAGAGACACTCAAAGAAGAAATGCATGACAGTTTTAGACTTTCTACAAATTTCATAGATTTTTATGCTATGGGAAGAAGAAGTACCTGGAAATTTATGCAATATAAGAAATCATTTGAAATATGCTTTTTTAGGTTCAATAATTTCATTCCACAACCATTTAAATGTACTAAGTCACTTTTTATCTTTTATTTCAATGTTCCAACATTTGTTTAGATGTTTGAAAATGTCATGGGTGCTTAAAATTATATACAAGCTTGGGTTTTATTTTATCCTAATCAGAGCCATCACTCCATTTAAATTGGTCAAAGTTATCATCGTTGGGCTCATACACTACTGGGCAATGAACTATCTTAAATGCTTCTCTAAGAACATAATAAGTTTTCCAATGGAATGGAGGCAAGTCAAATTCCGTACTAAGGGAAGCTCAATTTTTTAAATGGAAATTGCTTAATATATCCTTAAAGCTTTTGATAACTTCTTGTACCATGCTTTTGCTGAGCACCCTTTTATTAAGTCAAGGGGTTTCTCTTTATGATATAGATTCCACCAAATTGAATTGGAAGGACATATTTTATTTCTGTTACTATCTATCATTTCTCTATTTTTTATCAATTGCCTGATTTGTTCCCAAGCCTTACATAAGCTTTTGAATACATTGGATGCAATAGGGGTAACAAGGAAGTTCCAAATAATAGGTCACAGAGGGGGAGATGTTTCCATGATTTTGATTTTTTTGGTGTAGCTAGTTGAATGCTATTCCTTATTAGAACCTTCTAGGGTTCATTACCTTTTAGGGCTTTAAAAATCCTCTTAACAGTGAGGGAAATGCCTTGTGTTTTTAAATCTTTCAGTCCTACTACTCCTTCACTCTTATCAAGACAACACCATTCCCATCTTACTATTTTCTTTTTTTTTCCCTTTCCCATAAGACCATAAGAATTGTTTGATTTTCTTTTGGATGTCATTTATTTGGTAACTGTTAAACAACCACACAAAAGATTAATAAAGATTGTAAGAGGAGAGAATTTTTTGACACACTTGTAATCTCTTAGCCATGGATAGGCGTTGTTTGTTTGAAAGTGATCCATTTATATCCACTTGTGCAATTGCATCTTGCATCAAGGTGCTTACCATCTGAAAAAAATCAATTGGAAATCCAAATGCTTCCAGAGTCATCAATAGAAAAAGCCATTCTACCCTATCATATGCCTTTTCAAAATCAAGGAGGATACTTATATTTTGGCTGGAACCCTTTGCCCATTCCATAGCCTCCCAGCTTGTTAATAGGTTCTTAAGAATGTACCTACCTTTGATGAACCTCGTTTGAGTGTTGTTGATGAAGGGAGGATATCTACTAGTCTCAATGCTAAGACCTTTGCTACTATCTTGTATGAAACATTTAGTAAGGTGATTGGTCTCTAGTTTTTAACTAAAGATTTGTCTCCTTCTTTAGGCAGCAGTTTGATTATGCCTTTATTAATATTTTCTCCAAAGATCCTCTCTTAATGGCTTTAGTGTAGATCTGTAGTAGGTCTTCACTCACCCATTTTATGTTTTTCTTGAAGAACTCTACAGTAACACCATCTGCCTCTGGAGATTTGTCATTGTTGAGAACTTGAATTGCTTTTATTATCTCTTTCTTAGTTATCTCTCTTCTTAATCTTTTTGTATTCTCTTTGGAGATCTTTTTAGGGATTGCCTTTTCGCATTGACCTCTAGCTATAAGATTCAACTCATTGTCTCCCTCAAAAGTAAATAGGTTTTTGTAAAGGTAATAAAACTGATTTTTAACTTATTTTAGATCATTTACTAACTTGTTTTCTACCCATACTGATCCTACTTTTTCTGTTGCATTTTTTCTTTGAGAACTCTAAAGAAGAATTTAGAACCTTTCTGATTTTTGCTCTTATCTTTTGTCCTTGAATCTGATTAGTTTGAAATTTTCTCAATGAGTTTTTATTGAATATTGATTCCTTATTCAATTTTTCATTTTTAGGGTCACTTTGCAACTTAGCTTCCAGTATGAAAAGATTTTCTTGCAGAGTATTTTCATATCTAGATTAGTCCTTGAATAGATTTTCTTGCAGAGTATTTTCATATCTAGAGTATTCTCAATGAGTTTTTTTGCTCTTATCTTTTGTCCTTGAATCTGATTAGTTTGAAATTTTCTCAATGAGTTTTTATTGAATATTGATTCCTTATTCAATTTTTCATTTTTAGGGTCACTTTGCAACTTAGCTTCCAGTATGAAAAGATTTTCTTGCAGAGTATTTTCATATCTCTTGTTATTCATAGCTTCTTTTATCTATAGTTTGGAATATAGTTTTCTAGCCTTCAACAATTTTATTCCATCTCTCAATTGCTGATTTGTCTTTTAGCGTCCATTTGTTTATTTCTCTAAAGGTAAAGATAGCCTCATTATAGTTCTCATCATTTAGCAAAAAGGTATTTAGTATAAATTTTCCATCCTTTCTACCTTCTTTTCCCTTTTCTTTTGCTATTATAATCTTTACATTGATAGGGTGATGGTCTGACAATGTGCAAGGGTACACCCTTACTTTGTCCCCCCTTCAGTTGTATCCAAGTTGAAGAAATCCCTATTAGCATAGAACCTGGCCAACCTAGAGTAAATCCTTTTATTATCTTTTTGAAAGGTACACCGTGTGAACCATATATTTTTGCTTTCCTCTTTCATTCCTTCCATAGAATCAAAGAGATTGAGTTTGTTTTTCATTCTATACCAAAAGTATTTCTCTCCCCCTTTCCAACCCATGTCTATGCTACTATATTTGTCCTCAATGTTTTTAATCATATTGAAATCTCCTCCTACTATCCATGGAATATCCTATAGATCGTACATTCACTTCCACAACTCTATCCTCTCCCTTTATTCATTTGAAGCATATATTGAACTAAGGCCAAATTTCCTATATTTCCTATTCTCTTTTTCTATAGTTATCCAAACTGCTCTATTGCATGGTGAGACCCTATATTCAGTCACATATTGAGTCCATCTATTAGATAATAAAATGATAGAGCCACCCTTTGTTGGACTAATCACTAGCATCTCCCTTCGGATTCAGGACATGGACTAACCGCCTCCCATGGATCCACTTATCTCTAGCATTTGTATCGAGCATTAACAGGTCGATCTTTTGGCACAACGACAAATGTGTTCCAACACCCTTACCCCTTTCATGCTTGGTATAGTACTAAGATGAGTCTTTCCAAATGAACTTAAGATTAGTTTCGAGAGTAAATTTTATTGCCTTTACCTCTTGTAACAACACATCATCCTTGGCTATGTCTAGATTTAGATATCTCCTGACTATATATTTCCTATTTGGGGATTCTAGTCCTCTTATATTCCAACTTGAATAGTTAAAGATCATCATAATCCATTTTTTGTGGTTCCTCCTCACTTTTTCTAAATCTGCCAAAGCATTTAGGAAGCTTATCTTCTTTCTCTCTCATCTTTGGGTAAGGTTCCCCTATTTCTTTCCTACCTTGCTTTCTTTTTTTCCTCATTTTTGTTTTAACCCATTTATTTCCTTGAGAGAGTCCCCTCTCATATTTAGGTGCATTATTTCCCCTACTTAGTGGAGAGCTAGTTTCCTCAGGTAGCATCTTCCACTTTGTGATCCCCTTGGTTGTTAAGTTCTTTGTGGCTCCTTTTGGATCCTCCTTTTTAAAACATACTCACTTTTTTGCTTGTTTAGATTCGCTTTCAATTCTTTTGTCTAACTCTAATCTATTGAAAAATTCTTCTTGTCTAGGAATAGAGTTAGATAAGAACATAGTGGGATTCTTCGCCTCTTTAAATTTTGGATTTTTTTCCATATTGTTCCAATTTTCTTTGTCATTATCTTTTATTCCCCCTATTTGATTATTGTCCAAGGCTAGGTCTTGAGCAAGTTTATTTTGCTCAATGTTAGTCTTAGGCAACAAGAGTAGCTTGGGGCTTCTTATACTCTCCATTGAAACCTTGTTAAGGATTTGAATTTTTAGGTTTGGGTCATTGTTTATCATATTTAAAATATTTTCCTCTTCTTTTGGTGTTTCATTTCCTACTTCTTCCTTTTTATCATAATATTGATACTTCCAATTGGAACTAACTTCTGTGGCTCTTGAGTGATTCTCTATATTATTCAGATAGGATTTTTTGATACTATTATTTTGAGCAATCCTCGGCTTTATTTTGTCCAATACTAGTTCTCGGGCATTTTTCTTGTGCCCTAGTTTATTAATATGCCCATCAATTTAAATGGAATTATGTAATATTTGGGGGGTATCCTCCACGAGAAGTGGATATTCATTCCTTGTTTCAAAATAATCTTTATCTACTACCTTGTCTACAGTCCTAGAATTATCAATTTTGGCTTCACTTTCGGATTTGTTATGACTGGCCACTGTTACTTCTATTGCATTTTCGAAAGTGTTGTTGTTTCCTTTGGGGTTCACTACTTCCCTCAATGAATTGTTTTTGAATTTTGTTACCTTGCTTGGTATTGACTTATCTTTATTAATCTCTTCTACATTATCCTTCCCTTTTGTGTTCTGTCCCTAGGATTAGGGTTTGTCCCACTTTCTTTGTTTTTAGCATCATTGGTCTTTCCTTTATTTTTTGGGGGGTTTCTCATTACATGCCCTTCCATTTTGCTTAGGAAACAAGTGTTAAGGCCTCCCAGGATCGCAATCCTACAGGATAATTTCTTTCCGGGGGTTTCAACTTCTATTACTTCGAGGATATCCACCACTGGAGTTAAAGAGACTAGGAGTCTTGCATGCATGTGCAAGAGGGTTACTTTAGATTCTTCCACTCAAGACATTTCCTAGAGGAGAAAGCATTTGAGGCAAAAAAGCCCAAAGTTGGGGGGGGGAACATCTTTAACAGTGATCCATCTAGGGTATGAGAGTGCCATTATTTCCTCATTTAACATCTTAAGGGACCATTTTAGTGCACGAAACATGGAGTTTCCTATATTCCAGAACTCTTTCAAAGAAACTGTCTCCTGAATTTCGCGGTTTTTAAGGAAAATCAAGAACAGTCCCTTTTGGACCATCCTACAGAATGAAACATGGATTCCTAGTTGTTTATACCACACATTGTTAATCCATTCATCTAGATATCTCCTAGCAGGCAATTTATTGCAGTCAAGGGTGACAAAAAAAAATAGCTACTTCTTGTAATCTCTTTTCCTCCCTACCTAAAGTAGTTATCATTTCAGGGTTCGGAGTTACAGCCAATTTCGAAGGCTCTTCCAGAGAGCATTTGCTGTCTCCCCCACATTACAATTGTTCCCTCAACACCCTCCATCTTTCACCACCACAAATTTTGCAGCTTTCAGAACCCTATCCTCGTTTACACCTGCTACAATGTCTCTAAACAACCTTACTCTCTCCCCATTAATGTAGTTAACCCCACTTGTCCCTTCCGTGCTATTGGGGGGTTCATCGGAGGCTAGGTCACCCCCCTCCATTAATGACTGCAAAACCCAAAGTACCCACTTCTCCGAACCATTAAATGTAGGGAATGAGGGCACGAACAAAAGTTAAAGAATACAAAACTTTAATGTGGGAGAATTATTTAAAATGAAATCGCATAACGAAAGCAATGAAATTAAGGAAAGAAGGCACCAAGGAAAAACAAAGAGTGCCCGGGGTAAAAAAATTCAAACCGTTAATGACCCACAGCCATTGTTCCCAACTTGCAGTCTCCTCCTTCTTGCTGCTTCTGTTATGTCCTCGATTTTGTACTTCAATCGCTCATTGAATTCTGCTTGCTGCTTGTCTTTGTCCTCTTTTAGAATCTCAAAAAGTGGTATGTCTCTCTGCATAGACCTGTCCTCACTGCGTTCTCCAGATCTCCCGTTTTCTCCCTTTCTCAAGGATTTCTCAGCAAATTGAATTTCTGGCAAGTATTTGACATTATATTGGCAGAAGTGGCAACAAAAAAAACTATCCAGAGAAACTCAAGATTGTGCACAAATTGTGTTGTGCCACCAACAATGCTGATGAGAAAAAGGGGCAGGGTTTGCAAGAAAAATATTATGACACCCTACCAAATCAGAATTTATTTTTTAAATGAGACGAATGAAAACCACCCTCCCTACAACCACTGCTCTAAATCATTCACAGTAAGCAAAAAGATCTGAAAATATCGGGGTTTTCGAGACAAGATTTTTGCAGCCTCAGTTTCCGTTCATTCACCTCAATGTGTTTTTAAAAATTATCAGCTATTGTAGAAGGTGATTTCAAAATTGTTAGTTCTCTTGAAGCAACGATTATGAAACTGCCGGTCTGCACAAAGGGACGGTTCTGTCCTTTTGTCTTCCTCTTCCCTTTCTGCCAAGAAGAAAATATTTTTGAAATAGCAAGTATTGCAAAATACCAAAATAAAATCATGTGTGCTAGGATTGATGCTAGGGTTGTCTCCATGTTCAATACTCCCGCGACTGTAAAAACCCCAAACACGCTTCCTGGCACCTACATTTCAATGTCTCCAGAAACTTCCGCTTGCTCTATATTTTTCAAAAATCATATGCTTCAAAAAAACCAATATATCATTCTTTTGCTTGCTGAAGTGCTTGAGATAGTAAAGTAGTTGTGTAATGTCCCCAAATTTGGAAATCCCCTAAATCTGCCCTAATTTATCAATTTCAAATAATCAATTTGGTTTAGGCAATATCTATAACTTGATTAGGTCCCCGCAAGACAGAATTAGAAAATATTTACAAGATAATATTGTATGATGCTCTCATTTGAATATGTAAAGAAAACAAGGAAAGTAAGATTAGTGATACAACTACTTGTTTAAGACCTGCAAATAGGTTAGTAAACATCCTATAACAAAAAAACAATATCACATCATAAATATATTGGAATCTTTTAAGTTTCTAATCCATTCTTCCCGGAGCAGAATGGTTTGATAGGGTGCCTAGAGACCCTCTACCCTAGGCCCAAGAGCAGATGCTTCACCCCTCTTGGCCCCATGTGGCCTCTTGCCATTCATATGGGGTGGTGTGCCTAGTGAGGCGTCCTATCACTGTTCCCCTTATCAGAATCATTCTGCCTCTTCTTATGACTTAGTTACTCACCATGATGGGAGGTTGGGGTGCAACTACAGCAGGGTGTCCCGAAAATTACTCCTTCTAAGCTCAAGAGTGGCCTCCTATGCTCCCTTAGCCCACATGTGGCAGGCCTCAGCCATCCACCATGGGGTGGCGTACTTAGAAAATGATCCCAACGCCGTTTCCCACCTTGTAGGCCCTCAATTCCCTCATCATGGCTGGTTACCACAGTTAGATAATATAAATATTATTTCATAATGTAGTCACATATTCTATCTTTACATGTTGAATCAGTGACACAGATCAGTAATGTGTCCATTATGTCATATTTAGCAATATATGATAACTCAGACTTATGCAAATGTACAAAGCTGTTATTATCATGAATAATAAATAAAATTGTATTGTCCAGTAGGAGTAATACTGAATTCTACAAAATATGCTGTATATACGATAATTAAATAAATAACCTGTTCATCACTATGCAACCCTACACATTGTATTATGTTGCAAATATTATGTGAAGAACATACCACAGTTAACTGATTATGGCGTCTATTGATTTCTGAGTATCCTCAGTTTGACTTGGCAGAGTTCGCTGGAGTATATTTCTTTTCTTTTCCTCCTATGATTTATGAAGTCATCTCTATTAGTTTGGGGTATAGGTTATTGTATTTATATGAATTTCATGTATTAACATTATAGTCAGACTTATTATTGTAGTGTATGTTATCATGTTTAAGATAATAATGGTTAAATTGTTAATAATATAATTATAATAATATTACATAGTTAATGTTTTTGATAATGTATTTTGTTTATCTTGTTTCCAATGCTTTATATCTCAATGCTACAATTTCGGGGGACGTGACAAGTTGTGTGGGATGAAACCAAGTAAATAAATTAAAAACACAGAAAGAGAGGTGTCACATGAAATTCTCTGAAGAAACTTAATCTGAGAAGACTTTGTAAGATTGAAGCTAGTGCCTTCTTATCTCTTATACAATCTTGCAAATTTTAGAAGTTAATTTCTCAAATCCGAGCATTCAACAAATGCATTGAAGCTTTTATTAGCACCTCTAAAAATCTCTGTAGCTTTGCTTTGCCATGGATAACTTGCTTATCCAATGTGCTTCTCTTTTGCTCTCTGCTGTTGCATTTATCTTCTACCTCAAGAACTTGTCACCAAAAGCTTTTGAAGTCCCTTTGGAACCCGCTTAACTTCAGTAACCAATCCTTGAATTAGCCAGTGGCCCCGTACACATTCATGAGGGGAATATTTAGTCCAAAGGATGATCAAATGAGTCATACTGAGGAGTTTTAATGTGAAGGAACTTGAAGAGGCATTCCTTTTACTGTTACTTTTCTTTTTTTGTTTGACTTGGGTGAAACCATACTTACTGAGTCCATTTTGCTCCTGATTTTTGGATCAACCAGATCTGTCCAATTTGGTCTGAATTTTTCAATTGCTATAGAAATCTTACTGATTTTTTTTTTGTTTTGTTTGAAAACTTAAGATTTTGAACTTTTTTAACCTCTTGAATGAATTGAAATTTTTGAACCGGGTAACTATGGGTGAAACTGCCACAGAAAGCATGGCAAAATTGCCACAAATATATGCATTGACCGTGACACATGCTCAACTTTCACAACACATGTACAACCACCATAATAGTATTTGGTGGTCTTGTGTTTGTCATTGTATGAAATGCCATTTGTTTCTTGGCAGTAACAACCCTAGCTTAAAAACTCAAACTCAAGAAAAACTCGACAGGCCAAGATTTTGACTTGGACTCCAAAATCAAGGAGAAATCAACATTATAAACAATACATAAATTCATAAAATAAATTTTAATAAAATGAAAACTATTGATTTTACTATTTGGAGAATCATGGGTAGTTTGTATATTATTTTATATACCAAAAAGGAGGTAAACTGCACATTAGAGTGTCATATATGATATGGGGAGTGATCAATCGTCATCATCATAGCAAATTGCAAATCCATTAAATATTTTACAAATTTCTTCTTTGCAAAAAGTTCTTTGGTGGTGGTGTCCTCAAACTAGATGGTAAATTTTTCTCCTTAAGAGTAATATCATCCTCAAGCATAGACGATCATCATTCAATGAAATCCCTCTTGATGCTTGTGTGTGCAATTGTGCTTTTTCTTTCATTGCTTCCTTCACAAATCAATGACCTCCTTCATGGTAAACATGGGCTCCACATCCTTGGCAATCTAATCTGAATAGAGATCAGTATCATAGAAGTCAATTGCTTCATGGGTCACCTCTCCACTTTTTCACCTCAAAGATGAAGGTTTACTATACAAAAACAAGGTCATTGAGGTGCTGTGGGTCAACTTGTGCTTCTTAATGCAAGTGGCCTTGAACATGCTTTAATTGTACTCATACCTAGCAGTGCTACAGGGTTGGCACAAAATTCGGATGGCTTGAATTTGAAGATCTGGTGTTTTTGAACCATACTTTTCCTACCATGAATTTACAAAGAGAATAATTGTAACTTAAGTAAACTAGAATTGCACTTATGAAAAAGTTCTACAATCTACAAGACTCTGATTTAACTTTTGAAGGACTTAGTTCTTCTTATTTGGTTGCTCAGTCATTCTCTTTTGAATGCATAGAGGTGAAGAAAAGAAGTTCCCCAATGCACCTTTGTAAAACTGCAACTCGTCAAGAATTGTTTCTATGGATATTTTTTGGATGTTATCCTCTTTATGCATGCATAGAGGCCATTCATAACCTCCTCATCATCCTTAAAGGAATCAAAGAAGAAAAACTTGAGATTCAAGTAATAGGCTGCTGCATGTATGTGTTAGTTGGGTTGTTATTCCAT